>CM021754.1:4990683-5007727 GCA_011075105.1 Heteronetta atricapilla | reverse complement strand
GGGGGGCTGCAGGTGAATTTGGGGATGTGCGGTGGGGTCTCAGCCTGTGCCCTGTGGGCAGCCTGGGAGCCTGCTTTGGGGCGGCACAGAGCTTTGTCCCCTGAGCCCCCAGGGCCGTGTGGCTGGGGTCGGGCTCGGCACAGCTCCTTCTCCTTAATAAACCCCCAAAGTCTCGCTGGCAGCCCCAGGTGTAGCCGTGGAGCTGGGGGCCATCTGCCTGCCCTCCCCTCCCCTCCTCCGCTGTAAAATGCCAGGAAATGGCTGTTCCGGGGGCAGGACAGCGAGACCCGGGGGCCTGGGGGTGGGAAGAGATGGCCCTTGGCTTAGTGGCCTGGTGAAGGGTTTTGTTTTAGGAAATCCCGGCGAGTGGTCGGTTTATCCGGGATCGTGACGTTAATTATGGAGTGACCCGGTGAATGAGCAGAGGTATCCAGAAAGGAGCAGAAATTTGCAAACCTCCTGACGTGTTTTTCCTAGGATTTGGGCTGAGCTGCCAGTGCTGTCACCGCTCAGCCCTGAGATCTCAGGCTAGGCTTGACGTGCCGGGGAGCGCGGTGCGGTTTGTAATGCTGGGCCGGGGGCTGCACAGCCCCTAAAAGCTCACCCCAAAAGCAACGCCCGAGTTGCAGGCGGTCCCTGGGGAGCGTCGCCTCCCCCAATTCCCCTCTGGGAGCAGGGCTGGCGGGGATTCCTCGCCCCCTTACCCCGCAGGCTCAGGCATCTCAACTTTTCTCTCTTTTTCCCCGCATTGCTCATGCGTGCAGCGTCTGAACCTCCTGCAGCAAACGCTAAGGAAGGCAGCGCGGATGACTTCGAGACGTATTAAACCACGTCCCTGCCAAGAAATCACTTTGTGTTGGCTGGCTCGGCCAAAGGCACGGCTTGTAGTTGCGCCCTGCCGTGCTCGTGGTGAGCTTTGATCGCCTCGCGCAGGGAGAGGTGGGGATAAAGCACGAGGCGTTGAGAGAAGTGCCCGTGGTCACCTCTTACGTGCACCCAGGGCGAACGTGAGGGCTAACATAGGACAGGTGGCTTGGGGGTGAGCTCAGGCACGCGTTTCTCTCGGAAATAAACTCCCAGCTGCAACTGGTGGGAACGCAGACCTTCGTTCCTGCGTGGCCGTGATGGATGTGGGTGTCAGCCCGGGTTTGACTCCGTCAGCTGGGCCGGTGGGAGCAGACGGCCTGCAGAAAGCTCCGATTCCCTTGGCGTGCCTGGGGGACGCGTTCACAACGCATCTGCGTAGCCGGCCCTCGGCTATTTGCCCTCTGCACCATGAAATCGCCAACAAAAAAGCCAAGCCGGGGCTAACGCTGTGTGTGCCACGGGGCAGAGCAACCTCATCCCAACGTGAGCGCGCTTCCCGGTTCTGCTTCTCTTCCCAGTTCCTCCCGTCCTAACGAGGATGTCCAGGCTGATCCATGCAGGGGGAAGGTGTGCCTGTGAGAAGCCTCCCTGCTTTGGGTTAGTTTTAGTTGGGTTATGCACGCTTAGAACACGTCTGGATGGGAAATCAGTTAAATAGCAGAGCAAATTGCCAGGCTGTTGTACGGTGCTCGTGGAAGGAGCGATGGGAAAGGACAAAGGAGAGGAAGCTGTCGGAATCGGGCCGGCTTTCCGGGCCAATTACCAGAAATTACAGGTGCTAATTGGAAAAAAAAACAACCAACCAATAACCGAGGGCACATGTTTAATGGCTGGCGCTCGCCTTGCGGACGTGTGCTCTATCTGTGCGCGTTCACCACCTGGTTCGTTAGTCTGCGCAATTAGCTGGTGTCAAAGCTCTCGTGCCTCTCCGGTTTGGGATGTGCCTCCCGAATTTCCTATGCGAGCTGATTCCTGTCCGGATACCCCTCCGGATCTTCTCCGTAAGCTGCCTGACGCGTTCCCGTCCCTCAGACCCCCGAAGCTCAGCTTTTTGGTGGTGCTGGGCACGAGGTAGGGTAGCGCAGGCAGCCCGCTCCGTCATGACAGCAGGATGCCGGCCGGGCGAAGGTGCTGGATCCAGCTGTGAAGCAGCGGCTCGGTGCCTTTGGAAGCTGAAGGTCTTCAGGTGCCTTTGTGAGCCTGCAGGCTCGCAGCGCTCGCATCCTCCTGGGCTCAAACCTGGCAGCTTGGTGCAGCTGCTCTTGGGCTGCTTTTATCGCGCTGGCTCATCTTATCGCCGTCTTCGGCAAACGAAGCGGTGCGTGGTGTCAGAAAACCGACGTATCGGCTGTTGAAACCAGTTTGTGTTTTGTTTTGTTGTGTTTTTTTTTCACGGGAAGGGCTGAAGCTGCCAATCGAATCTTGCAAACGTGACCCGGACAGCGAGCGCTGCAGCCCGCCGGAGCTGGGGGTGGCGTTTGAGGCACGGCTGGTGGTCTCGAAACACCCGGGGTGGGGGACAGAGGGGGGGTCGCAGGCTGCTGGAGCGCGTGTAGTGAGACGTGGAGGAGGAAGAGGAGCTGGGGGAGAAGCGAATTCTCTGAGCACAGCCTGCTGTCACTCCGTTTCTAGGACGGACGCAGAGAAGTGCCGCTGTAGGTCACCTCGGCCGCGGTAGGAGGAGGTGAAACACAAGTTCAGCGGGAGATGGGGAAGTCTGGGTGGCTTCTCCTCTCCTGGTGGCTGGAGATGAGATGGGATTTCCAGAGAGCTTGGTTACCGAGCTGTTCAGGGAAGAAGCGTGGCTTCCGAACCGTGGGAAAAACGGGGGAAAATAACGAACCGGGGTTGCTTTTATCATTTTCTGTTCTTCACTTTGAAAAATGAAAAATGGTTGAAGTCAGGTTTAGGGTTCTCACCGGGTCTCCTTCTTAGAGTCTTCTTGCTAAACGTGAGGAGCTTTGGAAGCACTTTGGGTGTCTCTAAAAACCCCAAAGCCTCCATGGAAGCCTTGTTCCCCTGAGCACAAAGCAGAACCCAGGCCACCTCGGATGAGCTGAGACAGCTTAAAACCACGGGTTGCTCGTGCTTGCTGCTGTCACACCTAACGAAACGTGTGCTGGCTGTTCCTTTTCCTTCCTCATTGCCGTTCCTGGAGCTGGGGACGTTTCTTGGGACGCTGTCACCTTGCTGCCAGCCCCCGGAGGGACACACACCTTTGAGAGGTTTGCAGGACTTGCTTCTCCTGCGAGGAAGCTTTCCAAATTGCTCCCGACTTGGGCCCGTTGCTGTCTTACGGGGTCTGCCTCTGCAGCTGGGAGCTTGAGGGGGGAACAGCCAACCCCATTTCTGTTACAGAGCCTGAGAGCGGGGCTTGCACGCTTGTTTGATGCGGCTTCCTCATGCTGCCTGTTTCCAAGTCTTTAAACCCCCTGTGGAATAAACCAGCCTCGGTGGAAGAAGCGATTTCGCCCTCCGGCACGCAGCTCGGCCGCGCCTGAGGAGCGCGGCTGGGATCTGTCCGCCCCGGGTAGGGACACGGGCTTCATGCGGGGTTGGACGTGGTGATGTGGTTGGCTCTGCGATGTTCATGGGCTCCGAGGAAGCAGCGATCGAGGCACCAAAATCCATCAGCTAAGTCGTGGTGTGACCCCCCCGTCTCCTGCTCGGGACTTTGAGCACACGTCCGCCTCCTCCAAGGGCAGGGGCACTCTGTGAGATGCGCTCCCAGGTATTGGTGGGGAGGCTTTGCCAGGCAAGGACTTCCCCAAAGGACGATCAGATTTTCTGCTCGATTTTTGGCAGCCCGGTGCCCTTCCCTTCTCCATCCCTTCTCCACAGGGTCACTGCTCGGTGTCTGATGCCACGTAACCCCCAGGCGCGCTGCTCGGTGTCCGATGCCACGTAACCCCCCGAGGCTGCCTTTTGCACGTACCCCAGATGACAGAGTGAAATGCTGAAGTTCTCTTTTTGGAGTAAATTACTTCAATTTCCATCACCCCTTAGGTTTTTAAGGGAAGTGGGTGTTCAAGCGTGCGTGTAGGGAACCAGTCGACTCCTCGTCAAGGTCTCCCAGGACTCGGTGGCCGTGGCACGCTGCACCAGGGCCGCCTTGTTCGACACCTCTGATGCCCTTGTGCCTGCAAACCTCATTAGTATAGACCTCGTTTGTGTGCTCTGGTATGAAGCTGCCAGATAACATGAACCTGAGGAAGCCACGTGTGCCTTTTGTACTGCCTTTCCTCTCGAGCCCGATGGAAATGGCAGAAGAGTTTCAGTGCTTCTTACGACCGACGGTGCACCCCTGGTTTTGTTAATTGCCGTTGTGCCATCATCTCTCCCTGTCTTTCGTGGTAGGTAATAGACAATTTTGGCAATGCAGGATGGTGAAGAGGCTTCTTCTACCCTCCCAAGTCACAGACTTACTATCCCGAGCTGTTGGTGTGTCCATGAAGGACCTAAGTGAAGTTCAGCTTGGGTCTCGATTTGCTTGTGAGGTCTGAACAGCGGCATTCTCGTTACTTGCACCTTAACGACAGGATGCAGGAGTGCCTAAAAATGAAGCTATTCTGTCAGTGAGCCTAAAAATTCTCGTTAGATGGCGAAACTCTGGGTTGACATATTCAGGCTCTTGGAGAATGTGATCTGCCTGCGTTAAAAAAAGGAGAACTTGGGGCTGGGAAGGAAGAAACGTTAGATATTTAGCTGTGGGCCAGGCAGGGTAAGGTCATGTAATAACCCTTTAACTTAATTATCGGTACCAGAAGAGCTGTGAATATGCCATGCTTTAAAAAAAAAAAGCACAAATTATTGTGGAGAATTCCATTTTTCTGTGAGACTTGTCTACGTGAAGTTGTTGACTTGTCGAATTGATGCCAGGCTGATGCGTGAGTGGGAACACGAGTTCTCACGAGCTAAATTCTTACCAGGCTTTCACCTACCTGTCCATCATGCTACAGCATCCTTCTCTAATTCTTGCACAGAAGGTTTCCTTTGCCTTCATCCTTCCCTGATGGCCGTAATTATCCCTGAAAAGCTGTTTGTTCCCCGTAGTCCTTGTGTTGTTGAAGGGCAAGGAGGGGAGATTCCCCTTGAAATAAGGGTTAGGGGACAAAGTTGCCTTTGTAGACAAAGTTAGGGCACCCGGAGAGGTGAAATTCTGCCTGTGGACCTGCTCCGAGCCTGTGGCAGCGAGTCCTAGGCGCACTGGTGGCAAGCTACGTCCTTGCCAGCGCAGTCCCAACGTACTGAATTTCCTTGAATTTGTCTTTTTAAGATGAAGGAGGGGTGAAAAGCAGCCTCACAAACCCAGCCTTCAGTGTGTTGGGGGCTTTGCCCTGTGGATTTTATGGTGGCTGGGTTCCCTGTCTGGACTCGAGCAGCGAACGCAGCTTGTTGGGAGCGAAGGTGTTGGTGTGTCGCGTTCGTGTGTGACCCCGAGCTGTCTGTAAGTGACTGATGACTGCTTGCTCTTGGAGTATTAAAACCGAGTGCTCTGGATTAACCGTAGGTGGTGCGTTTGTGCCAGAACCCGAAGCTGGCGCTGAAGAACAGCCCGCCCTACATCCTCGACCTGCTGCCCGACACCTACCAGCACCTCCGGACCATCCTGTCGCGCTACGAGGGGAAGATGGAGACCTTGGGGGAAAACGAGTATTTCCGGGTGTTCATGGAGAACCTGATGAAGAAAACCAAGCAGACCATCAGCCTCTTCAAGGAAGGGAAGGAGCGGATGTACGAGGAGAACTCTCAACCTAGGTAACGGGGGAATGGTTTTCAAATACCCGTGGTGTGAATGTGCTTTGGGGGCAAGGGCTTGAACAGATGTCCGCTGAATGGCACGTTGTCTGCACGTCAGAGCAGGCTTGGAATAAATTTAAGGCTAAGTGTGGAGTTTGAAGTAAAATATACTTAGCTACGTTGAAATCCGAGCGTGGAGTAAGTGTTCAGAGCCTGCGTAGCCTCAGCTGTCATTTGGTTCAGGTGTGCTGGGTTAATGTGAACAACAGAGTGTGCTGTGGAAAGGTGGGGTGCTTATCCTCATTCTCACGTAGAGAATGCCTTGTGAGAGAGGATGATAGGGTTCAGAAGAACCTTTCTGGCCATTTTAGGAAGCAGTAGAACTCTTCTGTCATATGTTGCAAAGGAATCATCTTTAGGCTTTGTTGGGATTTTTCCTTTCTCTAGAAACTGTTTCCAAGGGAGGGGGGGAGGGAGTAAAATAACCTCCATTTGTTAGAATAAGACACAGCACCAAAACCCCCAAACCTTCATACGTTAAAAACTTGCTATTTAAGGTAGGTTGGGGTACGAATGCATTTTTTTGGTGTTGTTCAGAAGTCATATCTTAAAGGTGAACAGTGCTTACTGAAAAGGGTAGGTGGAGGAGGAGACTGCAACGGTGTTTGGAAATAAGCTTCACTTGGTTCAAAATAGCGTGAATTTGATGAGCACTGCACTGTACTCCAAAAGCTGATGCTTTCCTTCCTTGAGCTTTAAGGAAGGGAAGGCTTGGGTGACTTAAGAGAAGGCAAAAGCTCTGGGAAATGCCGATGTTTGCCTCGCTATTGGCAGCCGGATGTGATGGACAGATACAAAGCATGCGCTTGTAATGTTAAACTCATCTCGGGGTTTTGCAGTAGGCATCGGATTAAAAAAACAGTAGAAGAAAGTGAAAAAAAAACCCAGTAGCTGAACATAATTGCCCTGGGGAGAATGTGGTTAACGCCCTGGCAACTACTTGCTTGAATTACTTCGGGGGGGGGGAAGAAGAAGTGCTGGCACATGTTTCTGGTAGAGCATTGAGCTCCCTGTCGCTTGTTCTATAATGCTGAGCTCCAGCAGCCCGTGATAGTGGGTGTGGAAGTCATTGTTGATGCTGCCTTGTTTCTTAGTGCCACTGTTGGAGGAATGAATCAAGAAATCTCTCTCTCTATGTGCATGTATTGCTGCTTAGCGTCGCTTGGTGAGATCAGACTTCCTCTTAGTTTGTTTGAGGCAGGGTTTGGGAGTGTAAATACAGCGCTTCATGCGGTATCTTTGTTTCTTTTAAAAGCAGCTTAGTTCTCTGTATGAGGCCTTCAGGAACTAGGTTTGGCCTAATGTGCAAACTCGAGAGGTAGACGTGTGTTAGGCGGGTGGCTCTTTTTCCCCTTTTGGGGAGAACGCGGTTTCTGTAGACACAAGCGGCTCCTCACGCGTTTGTTGCGAGCTTGGGTGAGTTTGGGGGCGATGGTGCTAGGTGGAATTTTCATCAAGTATTACACAAGGTCACGGATATAACAAGTATGGGGGAAGACTTCATTAGCCTGCCATGTCTGGGGGATGAGGCAATACTTAGTGGAAAATTGTGAAGGGGTTTTGTGCCTTCACTCAGATCCAAGTGAGCTACAGCATGAAAAGCACTTTTTTTACTGTGAATGAATTGATTAAACCAATTAAAATTGATCTCTGGGTCTTCTGCCGGAACCGGTCATTCTATTGGATTGTCCTTTGAGATAGTGACAGCACGGATTATCACTTCAGACAATGATTTTACAGTGCAACAGGTTGTTCCTGAAATATTTTAAGGAGCATTAGGATTTGTATATTGCTCCCTTGTAATACGGGTGATGTTGTTTTCTGGAACGTTGACTATCGCCTCCAGAAATAGGCGAAGAGGGTATATGAAACCCTCCTCTGTGAGCTTTGTTCTGCTTAGCTGTGTGGGGGTTGTGATTGTAAATAAGGAACATCTGATGAGCAACTGCTAGATGGCCGTGTCAGGAAGTCCAACATCTCACCTCCTGTCCCTTCTTATTTCAGAGAGAAGCAAGGAGCAGTATTTCCGAAGAGTTAAATCATCCTGGGAAAACTCCTTTTCCAGTTTGTAGTCAAACTAATGGAAAAAAGGAGGGTGGGGATCCAAATCAATGAGCTTAAACAGGCTTCCAGTGGAGCATGCATGCTGACAGAGGTGACCGGGGGCTTTCGGGAGTTTCTAACTGGACTGTTTGTGAATAAACAGCTTACCAGGGAAGCAACTGTGGTGAGACTTAGAAACATAAGAGTGAAATCAGAATCACAGCCCAGCTAGCCTTGGTCCATCTTCCTTTGCTTTTTGCTCAGCCCAGGAATTAGCAGTTACTGTTCTGGCACAAAATGCGAGATACCCTGTTCCCGGTGCTGGTAATGAGTACGGTAACTTTCTCAATTCTCTAATTTTGTTGTAGGAAAGGAAGAGGTTAGGGTAGTCTGTGCGTGTGAATCATGTGCTGGTTGAAGAGAGACCTCTGCACCAAGGGTGACACTTCTGCTTCAGCCAGGAATCCGATAATCACAGCGCTTCCAGCAGCAGGCCGCTTGCTGGTGTGGGCTCCCAGAACCTGATGGCTTGAAGTGCTATTCGCTTGTTTCTTCTTAAACTTAGTTAAAAGAAATTCTGCTATAAATGCACCTGGAGATTTAAGATGTTTATAATGAAGTGATTGAGCTTGACAGATTTTTCTCACCTTGTTAGGAGTTGAAGGAATTTTTTTTTTCGGTTTGTAAGAATGAATGGGTTCAAATATCCAAAGCGTGGGAGAAACTTTCTGGAAGATTGTCAGCAGCCTGTAGAGCAAACAAATATAACTTGAATCTGGTATTCATTGGAAATATACTCATGGCAGCGTGTGTGTGTGCTTATGTATATATAAAAAATCTGGTTTGCTCTTGATCTTATGCAAGCTTACTGCTAATGTTAGTCTGCAGTGTTTTGAAAACATGCCTTTAAAAATCTAATTTGGTGTACTGAATAATCGTTTTTTCTTGACTTTCTGACATTTTTCCCCGTTGTCCTTGAAGTTTCTTTCTTCCTGTCTTCCAGATTTAGCATTCAGTTTGTTTCCTGTTGTGTACGCCGTTGTTTTCCTCCCCCAGAGGTCTCTTGCTGTAAAGAAATTGCACTATTTTGACGTCTGCATAGCTAGTGGGCAAGCTGTGCAGGTGTCTGCTGCTAGCAAGCACATCAGCAATTAAAAGTGAGTGAAGTCTCCTTAGATTGTAGGATCAGGTTTGTCTTGATCACTTGAGCATCGACCTTTTGTTGTTATTATTTCTGAATTCTCTGCGTGCATTTCCTCGTAAACTTCTCAGCGCGTTTCCTCCGTGGTGGACGAAGGCAGAACTGGAGCACGGCTGCAGAGCACCGTGTCCTGTAGCTGCTTGTGCTGCCCTGGGAGTTTGTAATAGCTGCAAGATGTGTGTCATAGTGTCGAGTGTTTCGGTACACTGTGGTGTGTGTTCAGGGTAGGCTGTGTGGGAGTATAATATGGATGCCGTTTGGTGTTTGCTTAAGGCAGGCTTAGTTCAAAACCCAGAAGTACAAATAAGATTGCGTTTGCATATTGGATGTTTAAGGGTGTATTTATCAGGAGCAGAGCAGAGGCCTGGATGTATTACCCTCTGAAACTAGAGCAGAGAAGCAGGGGTGCTGAGAGCAGGGCTACAAGAGGCTCTTGTGAACGCTCGCAGCGCTCACGGATGTGGGTGAGTCTTTGTTCCTTCAATTTTAGTCTTGTTGCAACCATGGGGCTGTTAGAAGTGAATACAGCTCTCCTGTGTAATACCTTAACTGTCACTGTGCTGAAAGCATCCTCCCGTGGTGGCTAACATCACAGTTAGCACGACTTCCAACGCTATCAGCACTCGATGGCTTGCCCTCTTTTCCTGGGACTGTAACGGCCGCGCTGGCCCTGTAGCAGCGCGGTTTTGATGTGCAGGCCTTCACCTGAAATTGCCATGAGCTTGCACAAACTCACGCTGCGATTTTAGCGAAGGAAACCTGCCTGCTTGTTACATCAGGACAGCTTTACAGATGCTATTCAAATTCTGCTTTAGCCCACTTGCATTTCTATTTAAAAATTAGCACTGAGGGCGCTTCTAAAGCCATGCGTGCATTTCCTGACTAATTAAGTGCATGTGGTAACTTCTTGTTTCTGTTTATAGACCGAGTAGGCAAGCAGATATGATTCAACTTGGTGACTTCCGAGTAGAGCTTTTGTTTGGGGGGGTACTGCGTTATTCTTCCGAGCACGGACGGTTTGGGAGCTTGTTTTGGTTGTCCTTGCTGATGGCAGTGTGCCCTCTAAAACCAGGCGGTAGGTTTGGGCATCTGGTGGGCCAAAATGGTAACATCAGCAGGGCTTGGTGTTGGAAGCAAGTGGTATTTCAGGAGTTAAGCATTAATATTCTGTTGCATGTTTGCCATAAGCCAAAGGTAAGTCATTCAGTAAACAGCAGGTTTTCTTGAGGAGCACAAGCATTTCGGGAACTGTTGGCTCGTATTCCTGATGGATTCACAGTGCTGCCTAATGCAGGAGGCACATAAGACTTGTCACTTTAAAATAAATAAAAAGCCACCCAGAGGTGAGGTTTGTAGCCCCTGTAGCTGAAGCAGTGCAATAACAGGAGTTGTGTAGAGGACAATTAACAGGTCTGCATCCAGAGGAGAAAGGTGCCCAAGCTTAGCCCTGAGTAGCTTGCTGTGCTGCCCACGGTGGTAAATGGGACTTCTGTGCCCCCTGAAATACTGTGAATTTCTTGAGTTTACTTTTTCAATAATGGTAACAAAAACTGGTGGGACATGCATATCTTCATCCTGTGATGTTATGGTTCCACTGGCTGACAGTGCTGCGGCACTACTCCGACCACGCCGCACTCGCCTAAACTCTTGACTGCAGTTTAATTTGGAGACTCAGTGATTGTCCTTGTTTTGTTTCTGCTACAGAAAGCTTTTATTTCTCCTGATCTCTTACTTGCAGAGAGGAGCTGTCACTTGTCAGTTTGCCCCACTACATAAATTACTCATAGCAGCAGCTCCCTTGCAGTTTTGTAAATAGATTATTTATACTTCGTGCAGCAGGGCAGAAAAGCAGCTTGCTGGAAGTAGACTGGGAGAGGAATCCTCTGTTCCTTGGGAGAGGACGAATTAGGGTGGAGAACCTCATTTTCACCACGAAATCAACTACACTGAGGATGTTAACACAGCCTGTTATGAGGGAAAATTCAGAAGTTATTTTCTAAATAAGGTCAGCCCATGGGATCCACGTGAGAACCCAGTTATGTAAGCGGGAGGGTGGGGGTAGGTGAAAGGCTGAGGAGAAGTAATTACTCAGGATGTAGACTGGATGTTTAGGAAATAGCACAAGATATTTTGCTCGTTCAGCTTGCATACTTTGGAAAACAAACTGTTAACAAAACGAATGTGTCCGCAGAGGAGAAAATGGGGTTAGGCAGGGAATGCCATAAGCCCTCTCCATGCAACGTGGAAATGCAAACGGTTTTGGGAAGCTCGTCTGTATTTAGCTGTTGTCTTTCTGACAACAGTCTTAAAGGGATGCTGGCTCAGCAGGATTTCATATCTTTCTCTAGCTCCGGTACGAAGACTTACTAATACACACAGGAAAAAGCTACCAATACTGCATGCCTACTGGAAATGACCGTGCATATCCCTGAAGGGGAAGGAAATGCATGAAGAATGACTTGGAAAAAGAATACTGGAATTTAAAGAGAAAAAGTTGGAAAACACTTGCATTATGCCATGAACTAGGGAAGCCCTATGGGGGAGGTTAGTGCTCTAACTGCATATTTAGGAGAGCTCACACACACGAGCTTCTGTCTAGTGAAAAAGATGTGACAGAATGTGAAACTGAAGTGGTGCATGCGAGTCCTCCTTCTGTCACTTCCTTCTAATGCAGCTAGGACTTTTTTATTAACAAAACCCATTAGTGTGAAGTCTACATCTGCATTTAAATTAGAACATCTTAAAGAAAAGAACAAGCTCCAAAGCTGCCCACAAGAAAGGTTTCCTTGCCAAGCTCCAGCATATGAACACTAACTAACTGCTTATTACCCAAGAAGAAATTCATTATCATTTAAATGTTGTTGGAGAGAGGAATGTAAATTATTTCTCTTTAATTTGGCTTTCAATTGCTGGTTTAGGTGATAATTATGGAACTCAGATAAGGTTTAGCATAATTGGCTTAAATTCATATTCATTTTAGTTTTCTTTGCTTCGAATTGGACCACTATCTTGAAAATCAGTTTATGGGCAAAGGTAACCTTCCAGATTACTGCACACTGAGGAAGTAAACTTCTTATTCCTGTCAGCTTCTTTGCTTTCAGAGCTTATAGAATCGCAGAGTTGTACAGAAGGCTAACTCTGCGGACTTGCTTTTGTGGATGAAAGTACAAGTGCATTGTTTAGCTGGTAGTAATTATTTTTTAAAGGGCGGGTAGATTTCTCGAAGCTGGCAAAAAAGTCTGATTCTGCTTCTTGGCAACTGTGCCGTGTTTCTTGGGTGCTTGGCTTGCGTGCCAAGGGCCAAGATGCCACGTTTTGGGATTCTGTTGATGGGAAGGGGACGGTAGCCATGGCTCTGGGCGCATTGTGGTGGGGCCTGCTGCAGCGTGAGCTGCTGGCAGTGCCCGGTCCCCTCTGGCAGCAGGGTCGGGCTGCCCCCCTGGTACATGTCACCCATGTGCTGGGACAATGTCACTCGCTGCCAGCCATGGAGGGGACACCGGGGTTATGATTGGGGAGGTGGCTGCAGCTCTTGGCTGTCTCCAGGCCGGTGCCGCCGTCTGCTGCGGGCCCGGTGGCTGTGGCTTGGGGAGCAGGCCTGCGCTGGAGTTGGCTGTTTGTGCAGGAGTATTTGTGCCGTGAAATATCTTGGGTTTGGTGTTTTGACAGGATGTTGGTTGGGGGTGAAATGGTGGAGCTCGCAGGCCTGGCCTCCAAGGAGTCCCAGGCTGCTCTGTGATTCCCTCAGGAGGCCGGAGACCGAATGTGAAGTACGGAGTTTCCCCTGGGCTAAAGATGAGGATTTGGTGCCATGTTCTTCCCTCTGATCGTAGCACATAGCCCCAGAAATATGCACTTTTAACTCCAGTGTGAAGAGCTCAGGTACAGATATATGACCGGGAAGTTCTGCTGTGTAGCCCCCATAATCTGGTGGCTGATACCTGGGTGCAAGGCTGTCCTTTGTCTTGTCAATCCTCAGGGCTCTCTCAAGACCCCACTAATCAGATGTGTTGAGCTCTTTAAAAACCATTAATCACATCAAATGAAGTATTTTCTTTTAAGTACTTTCTATAATACGTAAATCCAGGAAAACATGGATTTTTTTTTAACCCTCTCAACACTGACAGATATCTAGCTTGTTAAAAATGTAAAAGCAGCGTTTGTGCCTGGAGTAAGAAGTGCAGACCCTTCAAAGACCAGCAGGTTGGTGCTCCTGGGCAGTCTGCTGTAGGGTGGTGGTCACCGCTCCAGATCATTCGTGGCCACGTGTGACTCTGCCAAGGTTTTCTGGTCACCTGTGGCATGCTGTGTGTGACATCTGAAAGCGACTGGCACGCTCTGCTTGCAGAACTTGGTGTATTTAACTGTCTCTGTATGTTGGTTGGCAAGTGCCAGGATTCAGAAGACTCTAAGGAAACGTTTTTCATGTATTATTTTGGTCCTGTATTATTTAATGCACTGAAAATGGAATTAGCCTCTAGAATTTTTCACTGTTTTATAGCTACAACTGGTTCTGATGGGAAAGAAAGAGAGAAAGGACAGACATACTGCATGCAGAGATGCAGAGAGTGCCTTTCAGTAGTCAACTATTGCATTTTTGGCAGTGAATATAGCAATTCTTTTTTTTAAAAAAAAAGAGGTGGAGTCTTCCCAGCAGCAGCAGCAGCACGGGCTTGGAGCAGATGCAAAGCAGGTGAGGATCTGAGGTGGTGTTTGCAGGGGCTCCTGACGAGGTTGTGCTGCCACCATGCCTCCTGATGCCTCGAGCCGGGTGCTTTTTTGGGGTACACAGGGTGAGGGTACCTCATCCCACAGCCCCTGTGTTCCTGGCCCTGCTGTGCGGTTTCAGGAGGCGAGGTTCTGCTCTCGGCAGCCCCGCGCCGCTCTGTGGGGTGGCTCCGTTTGAGCTAGCAATGGTTAACTGGAATTTCATTCGCTTCCTGTCTTGCACGTTTTGTTGAAAGTAGTTCCGTTGTTGCTATTTTTAAAGCTGATTACTGTGCATAGAGGACTCTGAAGCTGTCTGCATTGTAAAAGTCAGCTTGGGATCACCTCAAGCGTTTCGACTCGCTGCTGATGTGAGCAGGCTGGAGTTTCGTGTTAACACGAAGAGCACCCGGGGAAGCTTCTTGCTGGCGCGGTTGTAGGATATCAGATCCAGTTGTTCTTTCTGGAGCCAGGTGCAGCCACCTAGCTGCTCAAATTGAGGCTAACTGCTAATGTCTGGTGCATCGCTGGTAACATCTGAAAAGCGTGTGTTATGTGATAACCTCCTGCCTTTGTGGTTTCTGAAACGTGCCTTTTACTTGTTGGGGGCTTGTTAAAAAAGCTGGCTTTTTTTGAACTCAAATGTGGAAAGTGGTCGCAGGAAAAAATACCGGCTGTTTGCAGAACCCAAAAGCTGTGGGGTTTTTTTTTGTTTCAAATTATTAAGTATGGGAGCCTATGCTTCCAGTTACTTGTCTGGATACTGACCCTGCCTCCTAAATGTCATCTGGTAACCGTGTAGTTAATTAACACGGTAACCCAGAAGTGAGAGGGTAGGCAACTTGTATTTCCTTACTTCTGATGTCTCGCAGTAGTACTGAGTGGATGGCATTCTGCAAGGATGAGCACACGACAGGGGATTAGAAATTCCCTGGCTGTAATTCTGGTTTCCAGCACTGTCCACGCTTCAGCTGCCTCACCTGTAAAATAAAGTAAATAACCTGCTGTTTCTTTGCCCCTAGGAGACTTAATGTGATCTCATATTGAGAAGAATGTCCAGGTCCTGAAGGAAGCTGTATCCATCAATAGGGTTGTTGATGTGGGATTCACAGAGCGTTAATTGCTCCGCTATTGAAATAATTATGGTGTGCTCGCAGCTCGGCGCAGGGTGCCACTGGGGCGCCGCAAGAACAGCTCTGGATTCTGACTTGCTGGGAAAAAACCAAGTACAAATTTTCAGCAGTAGCAAGGAATAGTACAGCAATCGGAGTGGTTTACCTCAGTCTGAGTAATCAGCTCACTTCCAAGGCAGTCATCTGGCCTCCTTTTACCCTATAAATGGAGCATTTCTGAGGAAAGGAAGTGGTGTATCGGAGTTGTCCGAGGTGCATGTGTTAATTCTGCGAAAACAAAAACATTTAGAAACTGCGTCACCGCTTTTAGGAGCCCTGCCTTTGAGTCAATGAGTTAGTGTTAAGTTGTCAGATACTCCCACGTCCTCTCTAATGCTTTTTTTTTTTTTCCCTTAATTTTCCATGAGACTGAATGAGCGTGCTTTGCATTTTTCTACAAAATGCTCGTAGTCATTTTTCCATGCGCTGAGATTGCATTTCTTGCTGCGAGATGAACTTCGGGTCGTGCCCTTTTAAGCAGCCAAGTTCACATATAAAGAGCCTTCACTGAAGTTTTGAGTAGGATGGCTTTACAGTAACTCAGGTGCTCTGATTTGGGTTTTGTACCCTCTCAGTTGTTGTTACTGACTTGTGAATTAACTCTGTTGGCTGCTGATTGCATGCAGTGGGGCATTTGTGTTTTAACCGAGGCAGCTGAGTGATGTTACTTGTTTCAGGGCCGTGGAGGTGTGGCTGTGTGCAAGCCCTAGCTTCCCTTGAAGAATCATTGCTGACAGCAGCCTGTCCCTAGGGGTGCTAAATGCTATTTGTGCAGACCCCGCGTTCACAGGTTTTACTGAAGCCAGCAGGAGCACGAATACAAAATCAATTTCAAAACTTGCTCTTGAATAAGGAGTGTGCAAAACGACTTCAAAACAGCGAAGCATTTTGTAGTTGGTGGTCTTGCAGCTCCTCCTTCCTTCTGTACAGCGGTGTTTGTAGCATGCTTTCAGTAAAGCAGCTTCCCAGCCGTGGGGTGCACGCCGAATCGTGGCATGGTGCTGTGCCCATCCATCACCCAGCTGGAGAGGTCTCCTCGCTGTCTATACGAGCAGGACTGCCCTGGGGATGAGTTGAGAGATGCTGGGAGAAAGCAAAAGCTGTGGCTGGCGGTGGCACAAGTGGCAGCGCCGTCTTCCTGTGGCCTCGAGGTAAGGATGGTGTTTGGAGTCCTGCTCCGGTCCCGTTAGCTGCTGTATGAATTTGTCATTTCGCTACTGGCATCGCTGCAGCTGGAGGAGCCAACGCCGCGATTCGAGCCGTCCTCTGCCGGTAATGGCTTTGCAAGACTGAGCCCATACATAGAGGAAAATCTTTTGTCCAGCAAACAGGAAACGGGAAAAGAAAAATCAGCTCGGGGTCCGGGGGAGGGAGGAGCAGCAGCGAGGAGCCTGGGGTGAGTGGAAGCACCCGGCTGGCTCCTGCCTTCACCGAGACACGTGGAGCACAGCTGGCCAGGAACAAAGCACCACGACCACAGCAGAGGGAGGACGGAGGGACAAGGAATTATCTGTGCACCCTGGGGAGCTGATGAAGAAGCACCGGGTACCTAAAGGCACAGCCCTGCTGGATCGCCTTCCGATCCTGGCAGCTCCTCAAGACCCGTGTCAAGGCAGCACGGCGTTAAGGGCTGCTGTCGCTGCGGCTGGAGGTGTTTCTGCTGGTGAAATGATCTGTTACATGGCCTGTGCAAGAAGGAACCGTGCCTCCATGCTAGGGCTGCAGGTGTTTCTTAGTGAAGTATTTGGTGACTGTACGGGGTGGAAAAACGGTTGGCTTTCTGAGCTTTCCCTCGTTATGCTTGGTTGGTTCAGTACATGCCAACCTGCTGAGTGCTTTGCGTGTGTGTGTGTGTAACGGCGCTTGTAGGAAATCCCACCCAAACCGTAGCTGCTGCTCCGTCTCCGGACCAAAACACGGCGCAGAAACACGCCACCAGTCCTCCTTTGAAGCTGCTGCAGGTGCTGCCTTCAGCTCGCTCGCAAGCAGCGAGGGGAGCAACTGATGTGGCTTGTGGTCCCTGGGATGTTTTAACGTCGTCAAGAATGCTTGTGGGGCGGGTGTTTGAATCCCACCCGCTGCCAGAGGGATTCAGGTGCCCAGGTCAGCGGTTCCCAGCCTTGCTTCAGCTCTGGGTGCCAGTGTTTGTGTTGTGTGCCTGCTTCTTTAGCTCCAAGTTTGCCAAGTTTGTCCCGGTCTGTAAGAAACAGGGAAGGCTGCTGGTGGCCCAGGGAAGGCTGCTGGTGGCCCAGGG
>CM021754.1:4969499-4990673 GCA_011075105.1 Heteronetta atricapilla | reverse complement strand
CAGGGAAGGCTGCTGGTGGCCCAGGGAAGGCTGCTGGTGGCCCAGGGAAGGCTGCTGGTGGCCCAAAACATTTGGGAATCTGGTATTTAGCCATTCCTGGAAAATATTGCAGTCTTTTCTGGAGAATGCTGGCTTCTGTATGGCTGAAGCAACGGGGACGAGGACGGTTGATGTTACTGAACACAAAACAGCATCATCATGACTGCGCCGATGGGCCAATACCAAATGGTGTCTGTAATTGCGGGCTGTAAATGTCACTAATTGCAAGCGTTTATTTGGTCTGTGTTCGTTAACAAATGTGTAACTTGGCTCGATTAAAATAAAGGAGCGTCAAAACATTCTCTTAGCCCCGGCTTGGCAACTGGTCACTGTATGAGGGAGCTGGATCCTGCCACGGCGTTGTGCAACGTGCTTCTGCCTGGCCACCCCCTGCTTGCCTGTCTTTATTTGTGGAGCTGCAGCAGCAGGGGGTCAGTACCTGCGCTGGCTCTCCTTCCTTCTGCCGGATATTGAGCGCTCGTTTCAAGGAACTGAGCCGCTTCTCACCTCTTGGGGCCGTGTCAGTGCCAGCCTGCCCCACTGAAAGGCTGCCGGGAGTGCTGGGGACATCCCTTGGCATCTCCCGGCGCCGTGTTAACGCCGCTTTCCTTGCTGGGGCTGCACACACGCAGCACACCAACCCCTCAAAGAGATTGTTCAGGATTTAATTCTCGGGAATCAGCGTCAGTGTAGGCAAGTCGGTGATGTTAGCTCCGTTTTTATAAAGCGAGTAAATCCAAATCCCATCCCTCTCTTGCTGCATTAAATGACTCCAACCAGCCTGCTGTTTGCTTTTTCTCCTCTTCTCTGTCCTTTTATCAAAGTGAGAACTTTCAGCAGAGGGCTGGGGGAGCGAGCTGTGCAGCTGGGACCTCTCATTTGCAATTTTTCTGCTGTTTGTCACCAGAATTTTTCTTTATTTTCAATAAAGGAAGCGTTTTGGTGGTGTCTGAGTCAAATGACCCAATCCTGTAGCTGCTTTACAACACGCTGTGCGTCTGAAGGAGCAGCCTCCAGGAGGGGCGTCCGGGTGGTTTCACTTGGGCTGATTTTCAGCATCTGTTGGTGTTGGACACGTGGGGAATGACACAAAGCAGGATCCCTCGCTGGCACCTCCTGTAACCACTGAGCAGCTCTCGGTGCTGAGCCACAAAACAAATGCACTTAAATAAGAAATGCACTTAAATAAGCGAGGGTGAGAGAGGGAAGCTGCTGTCGGAGGTGGTTTGTACATTTGAGTCCCGTGTGCCTTTTGTAGGGAATAAAAAGTCTCTTCTGGGCTACCTGCACTGGGTCAAAGCGCGGAGAAAGGGCTAGCAGTGGATGGTCACATCCTGCTGCAAGCAAAGTCACCTCCAGGTGGGTTTAGGCTCCCTGGATCTAGGGGACCTGAGCCCGGTGTGTGGGGAAATAGCTGCAAAAAGGCTGGCAGCAGGTTACCGGAGAGGTATTTGAGCTGGGAACGGCACCTCTGGTGCGAGGGGGGCTGAAAAATGCCCGAGGTGAAGCAAGTTGGGAGCGCTCCAACCGGGCCCCTAGGAGCTGGTGAAGGAGCAGGGCTGGGGGAGCTGTGTTTGCTGCCAGCCTTCCCTGCCCGGGGGGAGGGCTTGGAAAGCGAGGTGCTAGGAAACGGCTCCGTCACTGGGTGGGCTTTCGAGCCCTCTCTCAGCAGCTCAGAGTCCTGCAGCCTGCAAACTAACCTGGATTGCTTGGTGGCTTGACCGGACCTGGTCTCTGGATGCACTGGAGGAGCAGCTCTGCTCCCCTGAGGGGCCGGATCCTTCCGCAGCACAGGGAAGGACCTGTCCTGATGGGGCAGAGCCCTCCTGGTACGTGGATCTCATCGGGCAGAGGGGCTCGGGGTGCTCACTAGTGACTGGAGCTGCTAACACCACTCGGTTCAGTGCCCTGACCCTCAGCCTTTTGTGGGAGGGTCGTTACCCATTTATTTACCCATTTAGAAAGAAGCTGCAGGTGTTCTGGAAGGAAACCCCGAGTGTTTGGACCTTTCCTTGGGAGCTGAGCCCTGTGTAACCGGGAGACTTTCTCCGAGCAGACGTGGTGCTGGGACACGGGGCAGGCTTGGGAGGATGTTCAGCTGGTGTGGGTCCAGGTGTGATCACATCAGCTGCGTGCGCTCTCAGAACGAATCCTCAGACCTGAGATCAAAGGCGCCTTGATGAGCTTCGGGCTCTGATTATGCTCTTCCTTAACGGGCAGGGCCTGACTGATGTTTTCCAGTGTTTTCTCTGAGTTTGTTTCCTTTTGAGGGGGGGGAATTTGCCTTGGAAATAACCCGGCTGCCTCAAAGAGGTTCTGCAAGGCAGTCGTGGTGGAAAACGCCTTAACCAACGCCGACCTTTTTGTGATCCTTCGCAGGCGTAACCTGACCAAGTTATCCCTGATATTCAGCCACATGCTGGCAGAGCTCAAAGGTATTTTCCCAAGCGGCCTCTTCCAAGGGGACACGTTCCGGATCACCAAGGCAGACGCTGCGGAGTTTTGGAGGAAAGCTTTCGGGGAGAAGTAAGTCTCGAGCCGCGCTCGACATTACGGACGTGGCAACGCGTTGCACACAAAACTGTATTTTAAAAGTGCCGTTGGGTGACTCAGAGGAATCATTATTGAGGTTAATGAGAGAAATTAATACTGGGAGAGACCCGTTAGGTCATTTGGTCCACTCTCTGGGGTAGGGTGCAGGATTGTTCCCACTTTCTATTGTTCAGTTCTTTGTCCTGTCTTGCTTTATACGTGTGAAGCGATGGCTCCTTCTGCACTTGCCCTAGGAGACCGTGGGACTGCCACGAGGTTCCCTGGATTATTAAGCCTAAACGTTCCTCTCCTAATTTAATTCCTTAACTTCTAAGTCAGCTCCACAAACTATGCAAAATCATCTGCTTTCTTCCGAAGGTTACCGTGCCCCCAGTATTAGTTGTCTTTAGCTAAGCCATTCAATTAAATTCTTTCATCTTCCCTGCAATTAGCCTGTCCAATCGCTCAGTCACCTTTCTTCGGGTTTCTCTGAACTTCTGTCAGTTTGCAGAATGGCTTCGTTAGGGCAGAGCGGAGGAGAAAGCAGAGCGCAATGTCTGCGTAGGTGCGAGCTGTTGAAATGTCACTTTTAATTGTGGTGTCTAATGAAACCCTGACTAAATGAACTCCCGAGGTGTCCCCAGCAGTGTCTGGGGATTAAGCTTAGTGGAACTGGGCACTGCTTTCCAGCGTTTCACATGCAGAGTCTGATTAGGAGCTGGCAGAACAAAAAGCAGCGATATATTTACTGACCACAGCTATCTGTAGCTAGGTGTGCTCGTTACGGGTTTCTACTCCACTTGATGTCTGAAAAGAAGGAAAATACTCCTGTAAACAGGAGCTCTGTTTCGGTTTCTGCTTATCTTACTTCTCCAGTTAATCCCTGCTTGGAGAATCACTTGCAGCTTTTTTATTTTATGTCCTAACTGCCCAGGCCTCTGCTTATTGTTAACTCCTCTACTTAACGGAACCTTACGAAACTCTTATCAAGTGACAGTGCTGTACACAGCCTGTGGTTTGCATAAACACGGGCGTGATGGCACTGCAGAAAAAGGGGAAGGAGAAAGCAGAGATGGACGTCAGCTCCCACAATTGTGTACGTGCACAGAACATTGGCTAAAGCGCGCTGGGCCGTTAATTTCCTTCAGTGCCAAGAAGCGTTTTGCTCACGTAACGTGAGGAAATCTCTTGTGGCTAATTCTGATCTTGTCTCCTCCGTTACCGTGAGGTGTCTACTCACAGATCACACGCACAAGGTGGGTATGTGATGGTGGTCTTCAGACACACCGCCTTTACCGGTGGCTTGGTTTTCCCCAGGACTATCGTTCCCTGGAAGAGCTTCCGTCAAGCCTTGCATGAGGTGCACCCGATCAGCTCGGGGCTGGAAGCCATGGCCCTGAAGTCCACGATTGACCTGACGTGCAATGACTACATTTCAGTGTTTGAATTCGATATCTTCACGCGACTTTTTCAGGTAAGAACTGAGGCACGCGAATCACTTGAAATGTCTCCTAGTGCTTCAGGTCAGACTTTTCCCTGGACAAACCATATTTTGCACGTTACAATGTCATTATTTATGTTGTACGGGACTTGGTCTTCTTGCCCCTCACCCTCCAGCCAGTTTGGATAACAGTTAGCACCCTGTTTTTCAGTGAGACTGTTTGATGCTTCTGGTTGAAGAAGAAAACGTTGTCTAAATATAAATTGCAACTGCACGTGAGGCACGTCCAGCATCCTCCCGTGAATCAGTTTTTCCTTTCCAAAGGTCACTTTTAGACCGAAGTCCCGACACAACTTCTGTAAGCCAGGAAATGCGAAGCTGAGTTGATCAGTCTGCCTTGCCTCGCGTCCGTTTCTTTCGCCTTAGATTTATTTTCCGTGGGGGGATGTTCAGGATGGAGCACGGGGAGCATGGACATTTGTGCTTCCTAGCTTTGGAACTGACACAGCCAGGGTGTCGCAGACGCATTCGGTGCTCTGCGTGCAGGAGATGTTGGTGTTGCTGCGGGGATATTAATAGTAGGTAAAATTGTAACCCACGGTCTTTAGTAGTTCTGAGCTCTAAAACGCAGCTTTTGATGGTGCAGCTGGGTATTTACAAGAACAAACACTTACTTCTTTGGCTCCGACTCGCCTTTTCCCATGTGATGGGGTGGGTTGTAATTAAGATATGTCTAGATGAAAAATTCCCATGTTCGGTGTTGCAATGCATCTGATCTCATTCAGCACTTTTTCCAGCCATGGTACATAAAGAGCGAGTGAAGAGCCTGTGATTTCCAAGAGATACAGGCTTCCTGGGGAGAGCTAGGACTGGGGCGAGTTGAGAAATTAGGAAAAATGGAACGAAATTGAGACGCCCAAGCACTTCTCAGAACTGAAAGTTTTCGAACTGCTGTTGTGACTTTTCAGGCGTCATTTTTTGGGGGAATATTTAACTTGTATATGCCGGTTTGATTTATTCAAACCTCAGCCTAAGCAGCAATCCTTGCCACGCCCAGGTGAGGTTAGGTGGCTCGGGAATAGTCACAAGCATCTTACACACGGTGAAACTGAGACAGAGAGGGGAGATCACTTTCCTGAGGCCATGTAGGCAGTTTTTGTTGGGCTTCTGACTAGTCATGGTTTCTGGTCCTGTGCATAACCTTAGACAATTCCTGTCTCCATCGCCGTCTCAGGGATGAGTAATTTTCTCTGCAGAAGCAGCACACATTGGGAGCTCTTCTTGAGCTGCCTTTTTGTGACCTCAGTGACCTCTCCCTTGGCGCTTTTTAAAGGAATTCTGATTAACTTCTGTCTGCGGTGATATTCTTATCGCCGATGAGAGAAGTTCAAATGTTAAGGCTGCTGCAGGAAAATACAGCTTCTAGTTCCTCTGCGGGATTTAAGGTGGGATAAGGAACCTGATGCTTTAACCGAAGAACCGACCCCTTTTATTAAGGAACACTGTGTGTGTTGATGCCTCTGAAGCGTGTGGTTAATCCATTTCTTTGTTTCTACAGCCATGGTCCTCTTTGCTCAGGAACTGGAATAGCCTCGCGGTGACTCACCCTGGTTATATGGCATTCCTAACCTATGATGAGGTGAAAGCCCGGCTTCAGAAATTCATTCACAAACCTGGCAGGTTGGTGCTTGGCAGCCGTGGCCCTTCTGATGGCTCTCGATAACGTCGCGGGTTACTCACTGACGGAGGAGATGGGGTTTGGTTTGTCTTTGTCCTCCTTCCTCAGAAGTTTTAACTGAGAAAAATCAGCTTGTCGTGTGTTCAGAGATTCTTCTCCACATCACGACTTAACCTCTGGCCCACCACACAAACGTCCCCACGGCTGCCTTGGGCTGGAGCAAGAGGCAGAGGCAGCCACTGCCAGAGTGATCCTAACCTAGGGGCTGGCCAGGGCCCTGAACGAGGGGTGCACAAGGGTGCACCTCTAGTTCTGTGCTGCTTTTAAAAAATGAGTCCTTGTGTGGTCTTTTTTTTTTCCCCTTAAGATAATTTGAACCAAATGATTGCGAGGAGGCTGAGTTTGCTTGCTGTGGACCCTGGGTTTCATTTCACGCGGAGCCCGGCGCTTTTCTCACTTTGTATCAGATTGCAAAGTTCTGCTTTGATCTGCCGGGGGGTAGAGTGAGAAAAGCTGGTATAAATCATCCAGCTCTTCCTACTAGTTTTTATTTGATGTCCTGAGATATCCAGACCAAGGCTGCCTACTTGACATTGAGTCTTTTCTGCCTGTTCCAGGCCAAACTGAAATTTCTCCTCTGTGTTTGCAGTTACATTTTCCGGTTGAGCTGCACGCGACTTGGTCAGTGGGCCATTGGCTACGTCACTGCAGATGGGAACATCCTTCAGACAATCCCCCACAACAAACCCCTTTTTCAAGCACTGATTGACGGCTTCAGGGAAGGCTTGTAAGTAGCTTACCAATAACAAGGTTTTGTCCTGGTTTTTCCTGTGAAGTTCTTTTCTCCATCTTAATCCTGTCGTAATAAGGCCTGAAAAGTCAGCTGAATGGCAGAATGCACCCGCTGGGCTCATCACACGTTGCCTCCTCCTCAGGAGAGGCAGCGCGTTGCAGAGGTCAAGCAACCACTGTTGACATCACGGAGCCCCCTTTCGGACATCTCTCAGCTCTTCCTTTTTATTTAGACCTTGATTCAGCAAAACACTTGAAGCAAGTGAATAGTCCCATTGATGTCAGTGGAATAATTCATACGCTTAACCGTTCTGGCACTTGAGAGTACTCAGCTGTCATTTGCACTGGAGATCTGCATTGTCCTTTGCAGCAGCGGACGATAAGTGTGCTTTCCCCTGTCATACATTGTTCTGCAGTCGGCTCCTTAACCTGTGCTACCACAGCTGCTATTCCAGGCTCGGTTTTCTTACCCTGGACACGACACTTTCACTGTAGGATGATTTAAGCACAGTAAACGAGGAGCACAGCCTCCTGTTTAAAATGACAATAGCTCCCAGGAAGGAAAACGAGTTTCCTTTTATTTTAAAGAGTGGCATATTTGGCTTGTGCCTGATAGGAATATTCTTCCAGAACTTACTTGGAACTCAGAGCACCTTGCATTCCCTCCTCTTGGTTCTCACCCTCAGTCTTTATTTCTTTCCTTCCCCACCCCCAAGGGAACCTTCTGTGCACATTTATGTGTATGTGTATATATGTACATATAGAGAGAGATCTTTTTTTCCCCCGACTGCTTACAGTTATTTATTTCCCGATGGCCGGAATCAGAATCCTGACTTGACTGGCTTGTGTGAGCCCACACCTCAGGACCACATCAAAGTTACGCAGGTGAGCAAAGCCTTCTGTCCCATCCTGTCACGCTCATTGTCCTCGAGGCTTGTTTTTAGCACTGTTGTGGTCTGCAAAATATTCTTTCTCCTGTGCTCTCCACCGTGGCTGTGCCCTTGAACCCTGCGTTTCCAGGCTGTTCTTGGGAAACCTAAATAAAAATCTGGGATAACTTGAAGCCCACTTTCTTCAGAGCTTGGTGGATGTCTCTAGCTCTTAAAATCACAGTGAAGTTTTGCAGATTTCTGTTCTCTTCTGCACTCTGTTCTTGTGTTTAGAATTTACCTTGTCCTGCACATCTTGTGTTGGATTTCTTGTAGCTGGGACAAATCTTGCACATTGTTTTACAGTATCAACAATGTCTGTCTGTCTTTCTCCAAGGAACAATATGAATTGTATTGTGAGATGGGCTCCACGTTCCAGCTGTGTAAAATATGTGCTGAAAACGACAAGGATGTGAAGATTGAACCGTGCGGCCACCTGATGTGCACGTCCTGTCTCACTGCGTGGCAGGTGAGGCTCTTGTTTATCGGAGCGAGGCTAGTTGCTTTTTTACAGAAGCAGTATATCCCCTTCCCAAAGCTGGTTAGTTTCCTTCAGGTATGGAGGTGAGGGAGTGTAACCGAGGACATAAGCCAGTAGTTCAGAAATACAAATGCCAGTTTCTCCTGCCCAGGCAGCAGGTGGTCAGATGCCTGATCTCAGTGCAGGAACAGGCAAGAAGTGCAAGGACTTGCTAAAAAGCTGTTCCTCTACTCCAGACAGAAAACCCTCCATATTAATAGCACAGTTTGCATTTCTCTTCCCCTCAGCTGAAAGATAACTGCCCAAAAGCAGGTTTAAACCTCTCTGTATCGTAGCCTTGTACTTAATTTCTGCATCTCAGTGGTGGTTGTAACAGATCTCTCCTCTTCCCTGAAGGAATCAGAAGGCCAGGGCTGCCCTTTTTGCCGCTGTGAAATCAAAGGCACCGAACCGATTGTAGTAGACCCCTTTGACCCCAGAGGAGGGGGAGGATTATCACGGCAAGGGGCAGAAGGAACTCCCTCACCCAACTATGATGATGACGACGACGACAGAGCCGATGATTCCCTCTTCATGATGAAAGAACTCGCTGGTACCAAGGTAAGGACGCCTGATTGTACACGCTGCCACATCTCCTAGCACACAAAGGCTGCGTGTTCTCCCTCAGAGGGGATGTGGTCTTAGTGCTTTGTGCGTGCGAGGGTTGTCAGACCTTGTAACAGGAGGGATTTTAATCGATACGGAGAGGGCGAAGTAAATAGGGATCCCGGTTCAGTGCTGTCAGTGCAGTTCACACTGTTCTGTTGAACAGCAGCGAGCACGCTTTGATCATTTGTATGTTGTCTTGAAAGATTGGGTGTTTGTCAGCCCTTACAGGGGTGAAAAGGCTGCCTTGATCTATTGAAATGTAAGGTCTGGGTCTGGAACACTTCTCCGCATGCTTGGCAATGCTGCTTTTCACTTATTAGCCATGCTTCACTCGTGTTAGCAAAAGCTCATCCATTTTCCCCGGTGATGAAGGCAGCCAACCAGGTACGGTCTTCCCAAGGTCCTGATGAGTAACAGGGTAGAGGGCAGGGTGTTCTGCTGAGCAAGTCAGTTTGGCTGTCACCTTCTTATATGGTGTCTGATAACTCTCTGCCATTAGTGACAGGCATTCTTTGTGCATCCCTGCACATATTTTTTCGAAGTGCTCATTGCTTCTCTTGCACATCTGCAGTTAGCATTGTTTTGCTGTGTGGGAAAGTGGTTTTGAATTTGGCTAATTTTTAGTAGCTGAATCCACTAAAATAGGCTGTTTCTTTTCTGGTCACAAGGAATGCTCTGCGCTGGTTAACCTACGGTCAGATTTCTCTTTAGATTCCACCCTGTAAAATACTGTAAACTGGAGTCCTGGGGATTGTTTTTGTATACGTAACCTGGGGAAGCAAAGCACGGTTTCCTTGCTGTGACATCCTGTTGTGGTTTGCAGCAGGCTGGCGTGCTGTATTTGCTGGCTGTCAGTGAGTTCAACCCTGTGCAAAGGTTTTCAAAGTTACGTAGGGCTAGCCTTCCTTGTGAAATAAGCTTTATAAGAAAGAGAAGGGGCACAGGTGGAAAAAGAGGGCCAAAAATGGAGGTTTCGCTGCGCGCTGACGATTGCTGCAACAGCCATGACACCAGTCAAGGTACGTCGCACAGTGGTGCCTGCAGCAGTGAGGGGGATTTGCAGCAGATCACGCCCTCTCGTGTCGAAAAGAAAGGCAGCTTGCTGCTGCTCAGGGAGCAAGGAGCGTTGGTTACTCCAGCAAAACACAGCTTGTCCTTTACTGTGCCGCTAAGCGTGCAATTGTGGTTTTGTGCCACAGCTAAGCCAGTTAGTGATGCTCCAGGCTTGCTGCAAGACAAATGCAGCTGTGCTGTGAAATTACCTGGAATGACTGCTGTGTGGTTGTCATTCATGCAGTCATCTGTTACCAGCAGTGACACTGGAGCCAGCACAGGTTGCTGAACTTGAAAGCCTCTCCAAGGAAGAGGAGCTCTGCTGGATTTTGTCATTTGTTGATTTTCCCGGTCTTTTCTTTTTCAGGTTGAGCGTCCTCCCTCTCCCTTCTCGGTGGCTCCACAGGCCACCCTTCCTCCCGTGCCGCCACGACTGGATCTTTTGCAGCAGCGAGTGTCCAACCCATCTGGGGCTTCCAGCCCTGGGACCTCTTCAAAGGTAAAACACACTCCTTGCCCTTTCAGCTGGGATTTTGGTGGGGCAGGTGGGAAGGAAAGTGTTTGGGTAAATCCTTGATGTTCTCCGTGACATGTAGTTACTGTGTTCTCTCCGCAAACTTGTAGGGAAGGTGTCCCTGGAGAGCTCACTTGGCATCACTCCACATCCGTTGAGATAATTTCTCCTAAAAAATAGATGAAACAAAAACCAGACCTCACCCTTCTGCCACCCACCTCCCACCTTTCTGTGTTTGTGGCCGGACTCCCTTTGTTAAGCCATGTTTTTGCGTTCTTCTGCTCCCCAGGCTGCTCCTGGCACCCTTCACAAAGATAAACCTCTGCCGATCCCACCCACGCTCCGCGACCTGCCGCCGCCGCCGCCTCCGGACAGACCCCACTCCATCGGGACCGAGGGTCGGCCTCAAAGACGACCCCTGCCCTGCACGCCTGGGGACTGTCCTTCCAGGGACAAGCCACCCCCCGTGCCCTCCACCCGCCAGGGGGATCCGTGGCCCTCCCGGCCCATTCCGAAAGCCCCCACCGCAGCTCACAGCCCCGGTGACCACTGGACTGGGAGGGAACTGTCGAACAGGCACTCGCTTCCCTTCTCCTTGCCCTCTCAGATGGATTCCAGGGCTGAGAGCCATCGGCTTGGGAGCACGCTCAGCCTGGACAACCAAGTGGTGAGTAGACCTAACGGGGGTGAAGGTTGGTTTTAAGGAATTAGGTCTTCCAAGGTGCCCTGTTCTCAGCTGTATCTGAATAGGGGGCCTTCCTGTGCCAAGGGAGAGATGGAGAGGAGCTGGTGAATGCCAGACAAGGGAGAATAATGGGAGGACTTTGAGCAGTCATGAGCCACAGTGTCACGATCACTGTTCACCTTTGAATTTTGAAGAAGTGAGAATGCTTTGCATTAGGAACTGGTGTGCTGAAAAAGTGTAATTTCCTCCTGTCAGGATTCAGTCCTGTGAAACGGGCACACAGAAACAATGTGTTTAACATGGTAAAATCTGAGTTAAATTTGGGTCTGTTCCTATTAATAATATCATAAGGTGTAACTTAGTAGTCCAACGTACTGTTCTCTAAGAGAAATCACAGGTAGGTTTGCTTTTCTTAATCCCTTTTGCCTATCTTTTCCTTTTAAAACCTCCAGCTTTCTTGAAACATTGAAAGCAAGTACGTTTTTAGCCAGATTGTCTAAGGAATTGACACTTTTACAGTTGTCGTTCTGTCTCTGTGTATATTCTTGTCTGCATCCTTTTCCTCTTTTCCCTATTAACATTTTGGCCTTTTGGCCAATTTCAGCTGAGTTTAGCAAAGTCATTAGAGTCTCAAAGATAAGAGTTCCTGCAGTTCTTGTGTAAACAGGCAATAGGCAACAGGAGAAAAACTGTGCTTTGCTGTTGGCGAGGGAGAAGTATCAGAACTGGATTTCTAAGGTGTCAGTAAATGCTTTTGCATAAATGAACGTGCTTCGTCCCCAAGAACTGGGTGACTGACTGCCATCCATCCCCACTTGGATGAGCAGCAGTTTTACAACTACCCTGGTAGACCTGGTGTTTCTAATTCCTGGTTTGGACTTTTTTTTCTTTCAGAGCTTGAACAGTGGTCCGCCAGCAACCTCAGAGTGTGAGCACCCCAAAATCAAACCCTCCTCCTCGGCCAACGCTATCTACTCCTTAGCTGCCAGGTACGTTGTTCTCTAGAAGGGTCTCTGTAGGTCTCCCTGCGTGCTGGTGCCAGGGACAGAACTTGGCATAACTCTGTCAAGCCTCAGTTTCTGTCTCTGATGGATTATTTACTCAAAGCACGCAGCCTAGGTGAAAGCAGATGAAATCAGCATCCCGAGGATTTGTGGGTGGTGGTGGTAGTTACCGTTGGCGATAGGAATCAGACTGCGGTTACGTTCAGCTCTTCTGTAAATTTAATTCTGAGTTGGTCTTTCTAAACGTCCCTTGTGAAGCAGATGATGTGTGATGTGTATGGTACTGCCGACTGCCTCTTCACGGTGACCTTGTGCCAGCCTGCCCTTGCGGCAGGGCTGCTGCGAGCCAGGTTGTTTCTCCAGGCAGTATCAATACAGCGTTGTTACCTCGGCCGCGGGTTTGAAAAGCCGCTTGGATATTAATTAGATTTACGGTAAATGTTTTTCTGGTGTTCATATCTTGTTTCTTCCGCCTCCAGACCACTGCCCGTACCAAAACTGCCTCCTGGGGAACAGTCTGAAAGCGATGAAGACACTGAATACATGTCACCTTCCTCTCTGCCAGTGGTGCCTCCAGGTCCTGCCGTACAAAAACCAGAGATCAAAATGCCTTTGGAAATGACTCAGAGTTTGCGGTGAGATGCTGTTTGCATGTACTGTCCTTCCTCCTCGCAGCTCTGGGGAAGCGTATTTGTTTACCAGGGTAGAGATTTTGCTTGCTCCGTTGGCTGGATTCCCCCAGTGATGCTCACCAGATCTAGACTAACATAGCAAAGTGAAATGAAATGTGGCTGCTGCTCTTTTGCAGAACCCTTACAGAGTATTAAAAGAGCAAGATAACTTCCACCTCCTCCTGCTGCTAACAGCAGCAGGCACTGAAATGAAAATGTCTGTGGAAAGGTTTTGTTCTGGTGGTGTCAGCTAAACCCTTGGGTGCTGATCTGCTGTCCTGCCACAGACACCACTTAGAGGAAGAAATGCTCTTTCAGAGAAGTGGTGGTTTCGTTCTGCAGCAGGTGTCTGTGGATAATCTCAGTCACAGGAGCCTGGTGATGGCTGACTGCTGCCACCTGTGTGAAGGGAGATGTGTGTTCTCTCCCCCAGAGCCCTGGAGTGTGACCAGCAGGCGGATGGCTGCATGTACGAAGCGATGTACAACATCCACTCCCAAGCAGTGTCCTCTGCTTTTGAGACCGTCAACACTTCTGGTGAGTGGGTGTGCTAAAAAAATACACACAGAAAGAGCAACAAAAAAAACCCTGGGATGCCAAGCATTGGTCCCAGCGCCAAGTAGAAGGGCATTTTAGACTAAATTAAATGTTATTTAGTTGAGATAGCTAGGATGTGTGTGGAAGCATTTGTCTGTGCGCTGCAGGCTGCATGTGGGGATGTTGGTGAGCAGCCGGGCTCGAATGTGCTGTAAAAATACTCAACAGTTGTTTAAAAAATTGCTCTTTGGAAGATCTTGTTTTCTGGGCTTCGCTGCTGCAAGCAGCTGCAGCAGCTGTCAGCCCACATCTATGGTAAGGAATTTTTTTATCTAGCGCTGCCCTCTGGAAACAGCTTCCAGTGAACGTGGGGTTTTGGCAGCGGGGCCTCGTTCTGCGTCCTGTCAGCGCTCTTACGGACTGCAGAGGAGCAGAGCCTGCCTGAGAGACGGGGCTCTGCTCGGTCCCAGAGCTCAGGTTTGTGTCTCTTCTCCCAGATGAAGGGGATCTGGCTGCAGCCACTGCCAGCAACGGCCCCGAAGAATCAGAAAACGAAGAAGATGGCTACGACGTCCCCAAACCACCACTACCGGTCGCTATCGCTCGCCGCACGCTGTCTGATATCTCCAACGCCACGCCTGCCTTCAGCCGAATGTCTTTGGAGAATGACCCTGTAACAGGTTAGAGAGGAGCTGTGCTCTGGGTGCTGTGGCATGCACTGATGGCTTGGAACTCGTGTTGCTGACTCAGGATTGTGTGCGTAGGCTGTAAAATCAGATTTGCAAGGCAGAATTACGCCGGTCCTTATTTGTTCAGCTTGGCTTGCGACTTGTGATACGTTTCCTTACTCACTTAAATCCCAGAGCTGGTAAATGGCATTTAAATCGCAGCAAAACCTTTAGCTCGGCCGTAGGGACGTTCCTTAAGTCACCGTGTCATCCGGGGCAGAGCCCAGAGGTGGTGCCAGGGCGCGGAACAGAAGTGGGGAATATGACAGCCCATCCCTGCTCGAGCTGAAGCTGCTGGCTGGCCGTGGCCGTGCTCTTGCTCTCTGGCTCGGAGGCTCGGGTGCAGTTGTTGCCAGCAGATGGCACGAGCGTCCCGCTGGGTGCTTTGGGCTTCCTTGAGCAAGGACGCAGCGGCTCAGCAAGGTCAGCTTTTCATCCCCGGCGAGCAGGGGACATCTTGTCCTTCTGGCTGCGAGACGCGCTCTCCAGGGGAATACCAAAGCCTTGGCTCTCCAAAAGCCTTTCCAAATCGTGCTTGACTTCTTCCCTACAACCGTTCAGGGGCACCAGAGGAAGCTCTGAAACTTCCTGCTGGGGGGCTTTAGGATTCAGCACGTCTCAACGTCCGGCCGTTTGCCAAGGAAGGGGAGCGAGTTTCTCGTTCCTTCTGGAGGCTGGCAGGAGGCAGAGCCTCCTGAACCCGGGCCCGCTCGTCCCACAGAGTCTTCTGCTCACCTGCTTCACCAATTCCCTTTTCCAAAGTTGTCTCTTCTTCGGCTCAGAGAAGAATTTATCACTTCAAAGAGATTTGTTGGCTTTTGCCACTCCTCCCTGCCTCACTCTGTGTCTGTAGAACATGGGATAAGGGAGGGCAGAGGGAGCTCACATCCTGCTCCCATAGGAACTACGGAGCTTAATCATTGACCCTTCTTTGTTTAAACAACCCTGAAATCATAGCGCTTTCGTCCTGCCTCGTGGGGTATGGAGATCTGCTCACAAAAAACGCTGAGGAAATGCTGATTGTTACTGCCCTGGGAAGCTTCTGCAGCTGTCCAAAGCGCTGGGTGTTGGCCACTGCCGAAGCCTGGCTCGTAAGGGATGCCTTTTGGCAGATTTATGTTCTCACGCGTGGTGCCCTACAATTTAGTTTCTTAATCATTTACCAAAAAAGCTGAGCTGGTCGTTGCCCTTTCAAATTGACCCGCGGCCTCTGAAATTTGAGCCGGATCGGGCTGCAACAGCTATTTCAAAAGGCACTTTGGGGGAGAGGAGTGGGTAGTCCTTTTCCTCAAATATACAGAAAGCTTTTTATGCGGCAGGAGCTTGTTCTGGGGAGATGAACTGCGCTGTGGCTGGTGAGGAAGCCTCAGTGAATTTCTTTTCTGAGGAGCCTCCCCCAGCGTAGTGCTCGTGGTAGAAGTTTTCCAGGAAGGCCCCACGGCTGTCCCGCACGGGGCTGCGGTGCCAGCCTTAAAGAGGGATCGTTTGGACATTCCTGGCCTTAAGGATTTGTGTGCTGAGCACCAGTTCAGCTGGTAGAAAGCTCTGCCCTGAGTACCTCGAGGAGGCTTTTCCAGCAGGCAAACACAGCGTGCTTTCAGGAGGTGGCAGATACCCACGCAGAGAAGTTTCTCGTCGTTTGCAAAGTAGGAAAAAGGTTTTCTGCAGTGATCCAGAAGGTCAGGGCTCAAAATTATCCGACGCTGGATTAACACAATAAATAATGCATTTTCTCTGCAGGGCATTAGTTAAAATCCCTGCGGGGTTTGGTGTCCTGCGGGCTTTATTGGCTGCTCCCGTTGTTCCCCAGGAGCTTAGGGTGGGCTTCGGCAGGAGCTCGTGTGGGTGGCCCTGGCCGAGGGGCTGGCCGAGGAAGAGGAGCGTCCCCTTCTGAGACAGAACTGGGTTTTTGGAGAGCTTGTGGCGGAGGAGCTGTCACTGACAGATGCCATTTTGTGCACGTGCTAATCTGCACCGTGGTGCGGGAGGATGGGGCTGAGGCCAGAGGGTGGCACAGGGCATGGTGGCATGCCGGAGTGCCGTCGATCGGTCTGATGTCACTCCTGCCCTCCTCCGAGCAGGAGTCCCTGCCCTTCCTCGAAGTGACGTGTTTACTTCTCCTTCCAGGTTTTTCGGATGGCTCTCAAGTTCCAGAAAGGCCGCCCAAGCCGCTGCCGCGGAGAATAAATTCCGAGCGAAAAACCGGGAGCTGCCAGCCAGGTGGTGCCAGCAGCGGGACCGGCGCGTCGCTGCAGCTCTCCAGCGAGATCGAGAACCTAATGAACCAAGGCTACTCATATCAGGACATTCAGAAAGCGCTGCTCATTGCACATAACAATATTGAAATGGCCAAGAATATTCTCCGGGAGTTCGTTTCCATCTCCTCCCCCGCACACGTGGCCACATAGCACATCACCTCCGACGCCTGCGACTTTCTGCGGCCCGGCTGCCCGGGCCGCCGCGGCCCGGCTGCGCACCCAAGGGGAAGGGGGTTCCTTTAGAGACTGCGTGCGGAGGTCAGCCCTGCCTCTTCCCGAATCAGTTATCAGGTTTTTGTGGTTCCAGATTTCAAAGCGGTGGGAGGAAAACGGAGCGGAGCGGTGTTTTTATACAGTGTGCGTCTTGGAGTCCTTTCCCCCCTTACCTCTTGGCCGAGAGAAACGGATTCGTTGCCGGGGCGCTGGTAGAGGCGTTGCAACGAGGGATCCCGGGACCGATGATGCCCTGGAGGCCGGGGGAGGGGGGGGAAAGTGTTTTGTGCTGTGAATTCGAAGTGAATGCTCTGAGAAGCCGAGTCTCCGGGTCGGCGTGGTGTGTCCTGTGGTTCATGGTACTAGGCTTGGACCTGCTCGCTGCCGGGTGCCTGGCTCGGGCTTTTTCGGAGCGGTCGCGTTCCGCTGGGGAATAAACGGGAGACCTCGGGAGAGAAATCTTCCGGTGGCTTCCCGTTAGCTGCGGCGTTGCCCTCTGCCCTGTAATGATCGCGTTTATTGCTCACCAACTTAGCTCATCCCTTCTCGCCTGGAGCTGCCGTGCCCGGCTTGTGCGGGGCGCTTTGCTCTGGCCAGCGCTGGGAGTTGGATTCCCATCGTACGTGGCCTCTCCCCAGCAGCGGCGCCAGGCGTGCTGCAAGCCCCGCGTGTCTTCGAGGGGTGGGAGAGGGCGGGAGGAATTCGAGGGAGAGCGAAGCACCGCCTGCTGCTGCTTCTCCTCTTTTTTTTTTTAGCCTCGAGCGTTTTGTGCCGCAGTGCTCGGGCTCGGTGGCAGCGCCGCCGGCCGCTCCCGTGCTCCCTTTCGGGAGGAATGTCGCACCTGGTGAAGGCGATCTTGTATTTGTCCTCCCTGCGTGGGGGCCTCGCGGCCTTCGCGCTCATTCCGGCGGCTCCCCTTCGGCGGGAGCCACTTGCCTTTAGTGCCAGGCTGTCTCGTGGAGCTGCTGGGGTGCAGCTGCTGTCGTCGTTGGTATCGCGCCTGCTTTGCAGTAAAATAACCGCAGCGCTTCCCTGCATGGCTGCCCGAGCAACGCGGGGCAGGGGGGGCTCATCTTTCCATTGCTGTTTCTCCGAGGAACCGCCGGAGCTCGTCTCGGAGCGGATCTGGGACACACCTGTGGTTGTACAGCGATCCCGCTGGGCTTCACGAGTCAGGACTCAGCTGTTCTTGGACAAAACCTGCCCGGCATACCCAGACAAAACCTGCCCGGCATACCCAGCGACTTAATTCCGCCCGTCATACGCCGGTGTGCGAGCAGCGAGGTGCCTGTGGAGAGGCTTTTTGTCGAGCAGGGACACGCAGATCCCAGCCTGACAGCCCTCTGGGTACACGGCGAGGCTTTCAGAGCGTGTCGTGCATGGTTTGCATCACTCCAGGGGCAGCGGCAGTCACTGGGCCAGGGGTTGAACCGCTCGGGGCAGCTGGATGCCGTTTGGGCCTTTGAAGAATCCAGGAGCTGGGCCCAGATTTCGGGGAAACGGCTCGGGGTTGGCGGGGGGACGTGCGAGCGTTAGCAAGGAAATGAAGCGTAAAATGCTCGTTGGATGTGCGGCGTGGGTTTATAAACCTGCAGCTTCATAAATGGATGCGGGGGGGGGGGGGGGGGCCAGGCAGTTTAAAAGCACGGGCTGGCTCCTCGCTCCCCTCCTTTCCGTAATAGATCGGTCTCTGAAGCTGTAAGGAGATCCCTGAAGTGCAGCTCTCGCTGTCGCTATTTTAGGGCCAGGGCTGAACCGCCTGCAGCGCGCTGCGGAGATTTCTGCCCTCCAACGCGGGGCTCGGTCGCGAGCTGCCGGCAGCAGGATCTGGCCTTCGGGAGGTGCTGAGCTGCAGACAAGGTGATGTCCCCGCGTCCTGCGCTCGGGGAAGGAGAGCTTTCCTTCCTCCTCTGCCCCCGGGTGCCAGCAGTAATCACGCCCCAGCCCTGCTCTCCAAGCGCTCTGCCAGCCTCGGCCCCCCGTGTCCTGCACCAGGGGTGCTGAGCAGGGCCGGGGGCAGCTCTGGGCAGCTCTCAGCACGCTGCAGGCTGTCCGGCCACCCCCAGCCTATCCGAGTTAGTTCCCAGCTTCGTCCCGGAGGGCCACGTGAGAAGGCGTTTGGGGAGGGAGCCCTGCTGTCCCTTCCCTCTCCCCCACGTTGTCCCCGGCGCTGCCGCCAGCTCCGTGGTGCTTTTGGAGCCGCTTCAGCGCTGCCTTCGCCGCCTCGGCTCAGCCCCGGTGACTTCAAGCGTGGCGCGAGACCGGGTCGTGCCGGCGGGGCTGCCGCTGCCAAGGCTGTGACAAGAGCCAAGTCCGGCCAGCTTGAAAGCCTCAACTCGTGTCCTGCCCGGCCTGCGTGCCCGCAGCAGCCGTGCCCCGTCCCGCAGGAGCCCCGTGGTGCCCAGTTGAGCCTCGCAGAGCTGCCGCCGGGGCTGCCCTTGGGGTTTGTCTGCGCCTCCGGGACGTCGGTCCAGGCCTTAGCGATTAGAGAGCGCGATCCTCGTGGCATGTATCACTGACTTCCCTGCATGCGTCCTTCCTGCGCGCCGTCTGGTTCTCAAACTGATTCAAGAAGCTCAAGCCTTGGCTTTTCTCCGACCTGGGGGCGTTTTGCTTTGCGCCGCGGGCGTGCGGCGGGGTCTGCCCGCCTTCTGCCCAGGCGCCGTGCGGCGTATTTTTCCTCCCGTTTTTCTTTCAGCAAGTTGAGCCCGATGGGATTTTTCTTCCCCCTTTCACCTCCTTGCTCTTCATCCTGCAGGAGTTAACTTGATAATTGCTACTTTCTTCAAAACAAGCAGAAGCCAAATGTCTCGTGCCTTTGCGAGGGGAACGCCAAAAGGAGCAGCCCGAGCAGACAGGCTGCAAGGCTGCCTCCGAAAGGGGAGAAAACAAGGGGCAGGAGGCGGGCGGCTGTCACTCCTGCCGTGTTCTGTAGCATTTCAGCTGCCGAGGTTTCCTTCTCTGCCAGGTGCCGGCGGTGACTCGAGGCCAGGGGAGCTGCGGGACAGGATTGGTTTCGCTCGTAACAAAATCCGAGTTCTGCTCTTGAATAAAACCCGCCGGTTTCCCCCCCACCCGCAGAGCAAGCAGCAAACCCTCGCTCCGGGACGAGCTGGGGCACAAAACGTGGGGCCGGTGAGCGGCCCTGCGTCCGCCTCGCTCGGGGTTTTGGTCTTTTAGGGTGCCCGGAGCCACCGTGGCCGAGCGGGATCCTGCAGCGAGCCGTAGCCCGAGGGGCAAGGCCGGGTGTCCGGGCAGGGAGCAGCCCCTTCCCCTTCCTGCCCCCCGCTTTCCTGCACGCCCCTCGCGGGGAGCCGCGTCGCCTGGCGGCGTGTGGCCTCCTGCACTGATTCCCTGACTGCAGCTAATCCCCGAGGCAGGGCCAGCACTGTAAATGTGGGGCTTTTAATTATTATTATTTTATTATTATTATTATTTTCGGTTGAGCAAGAAAAAAATGCAACTCCCGGGGTGCTTTCCTGAAGGTGCCGCATGAAAAAAAATGAGTTGGGGGAATCAGGAGCCGTGGTTTTCAAGTTCCTGCTGGAAATCTTCGGGGTTTCTGGTGGGGGAGGAACGGGCGTTCCCCCTCCGGAATGGCAAACACCCGTTTGTACGATGTCAGTGTTAAAAATGGTGAGATTTTTTTTTTTTTCCACGGAATATTTTAAGAAAACAAAACAAAAAAAAAATCTAATAGTGTCATTAATATAAAATGTAATAGCAGTATTTAATCCTTTCCGATCTGTAAAGAATAAGGAAAAACAGAAGGTAAATATTCTTCCGGAGAGAGGCCGAGCTTTAAGGTTCACTTGGTTTCAAGTCCTCGTTTTGTTTGCAGATGCGTTGTTAATGTTTAGAGGTTATACTAATGTTATTTATTAATTGTTTCCATCCTCGTGTGCTGCCCACTAAGAGCTTCTTCGGGAATCTCATTCACCTGTGTCAGTAAAAAAAAAAAAAAAAAGAAAAGCAAACAAAGTTTTATTTTTAAATAAAATTCCCTTTGTCGTAGCGGAGCGGCTGCCTGGTGTTGGTTCTGTGAGCCCTGCAGGAGGAACCCCCCTCGTCCCCGCGTCCTGTGCCCGCCGTGGGGCTTCTGCTCCGTCCCCTGCGTCCCTTACACAAGCCACTCACCCAGCACCTGCTCCCCACGCAATTATCTCATCCTAATTAACGGCAGAAGGCGAGCAGGGGAGGTTTACAGGACGTTTACACTCACAAATCCACGGCTGGGGCGCAGCAGATTCAGGGTGCTGCAGGGCCTGGGGGGTGGCCGGGAGCTCCTGACCCCCCCATCCTGCTCTGCAGGAGCCCCTTAACCTCCGCCTGCCCCCCAGGAACTCGCCTCCAAAACCCTTGTAATTACTGCCTGCCATTTATAGACGGCTATGCAGCGTAATTAATAAAGTAGGCTGCCTCACAGCATCACTAACACGTGGCATAATAAATCCGGGCTACGTAACGGCTTCTAGGTTACTGGCACATCCATAACACGCATCCCAGAGCCTGGGGGGGGCCCATAACCCCCGCCGGAGCTCTGAGCATCAAGGGGGGGTTTGGGGGTCCCCGTTGGCCCCGACCCTGGGCCCTGGGGGCTGACGGAGGCTGTGGGGGTCCGGCAGGGGCTGCCTGAGCTGGAGGCTGGGGCTGAATAATGGGGCACGGCCCGTGGGGGGTGGTGGGCACGGAGGAGCTCAGGAGGGGCCGGTGGGGTTGAGGGAGGCCAAGGGGACGCCAACCAAGATGGCTTGAGAGGGTCAAGGAGGTTAATTGGGGTCAAATGAGGACACGGGGTCAAATGGGGACACCGGGGTCATCTGAGGACAAGTGGACTCAAAAGAAAATGGCCCGAAAGGTCAAATGAGGTTAATTGGGGTCAAATGAGGACACCGGGGTCAAATGAGGACATCGGGGTCATCTAAGGACAAGTGGACTCTAGAAAAATGGCCCGAAAGGTCAAATGAGGTT
>CM021754.1:4937379-4959816 GCA_011075105.1 Heteronetta atricapilla | reverse complement strand
CCCCCCCCCCCCCCATAATTGGGCACTCCTGGCCCCCGGCCGGGCGGTGCCCCAAGGGCGTCAGCTCCGCTCTGCGCCCGGGGACGGGACGGGACGGGGACGGGGGGGACACGGGGAGGGGGCCGGTGGGGGTGTGGGGGGGTCGTGGGCTCACCCCCAAAGTGCCTTCAGCCCCCCCCCGGGGGGTGAACGAGGCTGGGCACGGGGCGCGGCAGCTCCGCGGGTGCAGCCGCCGCACGGACACACGAGGGGAAGGGTCCCCGTGTTCCCCCCCCCTTACCCACCCCCCTCCAGCTACCCCCGGGGGTCCATCAGCACCCCACAACCCCCCCACAACCCCAACCACACCCCCCCCCCCCAAATAAACCCTCCCGCACCCCTCAGCGGCTGCGCACCCCTGGGTGCCGCAGGTGCTCCGCTCCCCCCGGGCGGCCCCAAAACTCCCTCATTTCCCCCAAAAAAATCCCTCCCCCCCCTTCCCCAACTCACCGCAGCAGCAGCAGAGCAGGAGGCAGCACCCCCAGCCCCAGGCGGGGCCCCCCCGGCGCCCCCCAGCCATCGCCCTCCGCCGCCCGCCGCCGCCGCCGCCCGCCCGCGACTGAACGGGACCCGCGGGCTGACGTCAGGAGGAGGAGGAGGAGCGGGGGAGGAGGAAGGCTCCGGACCTGCCCCCCCCGCCCCCTCCTCCTCAACCCCTTATCCCCCCCCAGCGGCTGCCGCCCACCCCGCAGGGCGATGCCCCGACCCCGGTCCCCCCCCCCCCCCCAACCTTCTTTTTCCTCCCCCTTCCCGTAGCGAGAGTCCCCCAAGGGGGTGGGCAGGGGTCGGTAGGGGGGGGTCCGGGGAAGGGGGTGGGACACACACCGGGGGCTGGGGGGCGGCGGGGGGGGGCCGGTCCCGGTGCATTCCTGCCCGGCCCCGCCTGCCCGGGCTTGCTGCGGTGGCTGGGAGCCGCCAGCCAGGCGCTGGAGGTGGAAACAGCTCGGGGGCAGAGGTGCGGGGTGGGGTCGGGGAATGCTGCGGGGGGGGGGGACAGCCCCCCCAGGGGGGCACCGTGCAGGAGCTGCAGCCCCCTCCCCTCAATTCACCCCCCCCAAATCCCCCACGCCATCCCCAAACCCACAAACTTGGGGGGGCGGCGGCACCTGACCCTCCCGCCCCCCCCCACCCCGGAGCAGCAAGCAGCCCCCCCCCCCCCAGTGAGCAAAGTGGGGGTCGCACACACGCCCCCCCCAACACCCAGGGATGCCCCGCAGCCAGCTGCAGCCCCCTCCCCACCGCAGGGATCCTCCCCGGCAGCTGCTGCATGGGGAGACTGTGGAAAAAGAAAAATACTAGCGGGGGGAGTTTGGGGGTCGGGGGGGGGGGGTCCCGAGATGGGGGGGGGAGTCCCAGGGCTGCACAAGGCTGCTGTCACCCCCGGGGATGTCACCCAGCCTGGGCTCCCCTGCTGGGATCAGCCCCCAGCGTGGTCCTGGGGGTGCAGCATGACCCCCAGGTGCTGCGGGGTGCCCCCCCCCCCAGGCACTCAGGACCCCCCCGTCCCGTCCCACCCCCCATCCCCTGGCGCAGCCTGGCCGTGCCTCAGTTTCCCCCTTGTCCTGGCCGCTCCTCCCTCGGCTTCTCCTGCAGCTGGAGGCCCCCCCCCAAGCAGGGGCTGCGCCTCTCAGGCCACCCTAAACCCCTGTGGGGTCAGGCTGGGGGTGCCCCCGGGGCAGGGACATCATTTTGGGGACCCCCAGCCCTTCTCCTTGCCACCCCCCCCGAGCACCCCTGTTCTGGCTCCCTCGGTGCCATGCCCTGACCCTTCCCGTGCCCCCCCTCCAGCCTTGGCTCCTTGCCGGACCAACCCCCCCCCCCCCCTTCCTAGCCAAATGGACCTGATGATTCATCGGAAATGATTAAATTTTAGTTATTTATTTATTTCCCTCCCCCCCCCCCGGTGAGATGGGTTGCTTAAAATGGCAACGCTGGGCAGCGATAAGGGAACAAGTGCAGAGACGGCGGGGGGGGGGGGCTGGATTTTGCAGCTGGGGCCCCCCAGCCCTGGGCACAAGCAGGTTTTCCTCTCCCCTCACGGGCAGGATGCTCTCCTGGGAGCAGGGATTGGGATCTCCATCACCCGAAACCCCATAAACGCCCCCCCAAACACACCCTGAGGGCGCAGGGGTGCCGCTTTCCCTTGAGAAAGAGCCCGGCCAGGCAAACAACCGGGCCGGAGAGCCCTTGTGGCGCGCTGCCGGCCCATTTTGTTCCGCGTTTCGTCTGCGTTTAAAAATAAAGAGAAATGTCCCAAAGAAAATTCCCGGCCCTCAGAGAGAAAACGGCCCCGTGACCGGAACGGGCCTCGGGCCGGGGGGCTGCTGCTCTGCGGAGCTCGTTGCTTTGGGAAAAAAATGAAAATAAGTTGATTTTATTTTATTTTTTTTTCTTGTTTTTTTCTCCCCCCAACCTCACGGATCTGGGGAAAACTTGCAGGGTTTGCCCGGCGGCCTCACCGCCGGCGTGAAATGGCCCAGCACCTGGTGGGCTCGGGCTCTCGGTGGGGAGCGGGGGAGGCCGGCCGCTGTCATCGGCCCCTTTCTGCCGCCTCGTCTCGTGCCTGATGATTTATATGATTTATTTTCTTACCGAACAGCCTCGGCTCCGGCCCCTCTCCCCGCTGTGCAAACAAACAGCGCCGGGCAGGCAGCGCCGCCGGGGCGGGGAGGTCGGGGTACACGGGGCGCTCGGGTCCCTTCCCCTGCTGCGAGCCGTGGGGCAGCCCCGGGGGGCAACCCCGAGGGGGCAGCTCGGTGTTCCCCGAGCGTCCCGGGCTGCAGGTTTAACCCTGCGGGGTGAAATTGGGTTTGCTTCCCTCCTCCGGCCCCCGCTGGAGAGGGTAGGGCCAGGCCGAGGGTGGTGGCCGCACCGACCTGGCGGCCTCCCCTGGTGCTGGGGGGGGGCTGAGGGCAGCCCCGGTGGGCTCAGGAGGGGTTTTGGGGGGCGCGTGGGGTGCTCCGGGTGCCGGCTGCCTCCCCGGGAGCCTCGCACCGGGGAGCGATGGGCGATGATGATGAAGGGCGATGAAGGCGCTGGGCGAGCCGGGCGATGCGCTGCCGGCTGGCACAGCTCGGGGCAGATGAAAGGAAGCTAAAAAAGAGGCTGGAAGCCAGCTGCCGCGGCCGCCCCAGGGCTGTTCCTCTTCACACAACACCGCCGGGGCCAAGAGGGGTCCCCCTGCTCCCCGGGGAACGGCCGGGATGTGGCCCAGCCCCGTGAGGTCTGGCACGGGGACAGGAGGCTGGGCTGTGGGGAGAAGCCCAGGGGCTCGCTGCAGGGCTCGGCTTCATTTCGGGCACCTGCCTGGGTGGAAAATGAGGGAGGGACGAGCATCAGCTGCGCTGGGAGCCCAGAGCTGTCCCAGGGAAGGGGGGCTGCACCCCGTCTCTGTCCCCGTCCCCCCGCAGGAGCCTTATTCCATGTCCCCGTCCCAGGAAAATGTCGCCTCCGTTCCCCAGGCTGGGCTCCAGGCGGCTCCTTTGTGTCTCCCCTCTCCTTCTTCCTTCCCGTGGGGATTACTAACCATGGCTACGGGGCCTTCCGTCAGGGGGGGAGAGAGTGGGGCAGGAGCGGGCGAGGGGCCGGGCGGCCCGGAGGAAGGAAGGACGTGAGCAGAAGGGGGGCAGGAAGGTGACATCTGGATTTGTGTGCCGGGGGGCTCAGCGGATGCCGAGAGAGCGGTGGCGAAGCCCCAAAAAGGAGAGCCAGGAAGCCTCGGGGATGGCCGCGGGGCACGGAGCAATCCCCTTACACCCCGCTCTGGGGGGCTGACCCTGACGGAGGGACAAGGACAGCTGGGACAGGCTGGGGGGAAACCTTACCCGGCCCGGGGGGCACCTCCAAGGCGTGGGGCAGGGGCCCCCGGCGTCCCCGGGGCAGGTGCAGCCCGGTGGGCGTGCGGATGGCCACGTCCTGCCCTCTTGCTCGCTCACACGCATGCCAAACCAGCCCGGGACGATCCCGGCGGTGCCCGAGGCTCCTTTCCCAACCCCAAGCGCACGCACGGAGGGCTTTGGGGCCGAGGGAAGCCGCCGGCTCAGGGCGGCTATTTTTATAAACCGGCCTTTTCCTTCGGAAGATGCTGAGTTCATCTTCCCCCCCTCGTCGTCGTCGTTGTCGTCCTCCTCCTCGCCGGACGGAAAAAGGCCCCATTGTCTCGCAGCCAGATGGGCCAGGGCCGGGCACCCGCCCCAACAATGGGGTGGATTATAGGGCCGGCAGCCGGGGCACGGCCACGCTGCGTCCTCACCCCCTGCTAACACCACAGACCCCGGAGGAACGGGGCCAAGGGGCGCTCGCCCTGCCCCTTACCCCAAATCTGAGCAGCAACGGGGGGGGGGGGGCTTGAGAGATTTAGGCGGGGCCCTTCCGCAAGGGTTTTGTGCTGCTCAGGGGTCCCCACGGCACCCCCTTTGCCCATCCTGTCCCAGAGGCGCTGGGGAGGCGCCAGGCCGGCGGCACCCAGGGGAGCCGCGGGGCCGGGCAGGGATTTCTCCTCTCAGGCCTTTCCCATGGACGGGGACTTGCTTTTCCCAGGGCCGCCTGGCCGGGCTCCAGCGGGACGGAGACATCCCAGCTCCCTCCGCGGGGAGCCCCGAGCCCTCTGCGAGTCCCTGGGCACCCCAAACCCATTCCCCTCATCCCCCGGGGGGACACCTGGGGATGTCACCGTCGGAGGGGGGGGTTATTTAGGGTGGCCGAGCTGAACCTGGGCGCAGCACGCCCTAGAGCCGTGCAGGGCTGGGGTCAGCACCCTGCGGAGGGTCCCAGGTGCCCGGCCAGGGCTGGGTTTGGGGGGCACGGTGCCAGCAGCACCCACGCCCCAGCTACACCCTTCCTGCCTCCCGGCAGCGCCTGGGGAAGGGGCCAGGTCCCATTGCGGAGGTGGGGGCCGAGGTGGGGCCCCCGGTACCATTTCCCTCCTCCCCGGCACCATTTCCCCCCCCTCCGCAGCTGCAGGCTCGGCTGCCAAACCCTTTGTCTCCCTGTTTCCCCCTTCCAGCCAGGGCTCTGCACGCCCCCCCCGCCGTCCCCCTGTCCCGGGGGGTCCCGCACCCCCCGGGGGTGCTGAGCTCCCCGGGCACGGTGACAACGGTGACAAGCGGTGACGCTGCATCCCTCTGCTCGCAGCTAATAGCCGCCGGCAGCGCGGAGGCTGGCTGCTCCCATTCCCGAAACGCCGTGAGCTCAGCACCGTCGCTCAGCCGCAGCACCCGGGGGGGGAGCACCCAAAAGCCCCCGATCCTGCACCCCCCCAGGGTGCCAATGGGGGTGCCGCAGCCCGGCTCGTCGCAGGGACCCCCGGGTTGAGGAGGGGAGCGGGGTGCCTGGGTGGGGGGGGAGCCTGCCCCGAGCCATGGGCATGGCCGGGGGGACCTGCCGGGGGGGCGCCCAGCACCCCACCCCTCGGGGTTTTGAGCAAAATCGGTGTTTCTACCTGAAAAAAAAAATAATAGCTGGGTGTTTCCGAGCCCCTGCACGGTCCCCAGGGGGCTGCTTTGGGACCAGATATCCCCTGGCAAAGGGGGGCAAGGATGGGGCACCCCAGGATGGGGACACCCCAGGATGGGGACACCCAGGGGAAATGGGGAGGGGGCCGCAGGTGCACGGGGCTGGCAGGGAATGACTGGAGCCTGCCTGGCCCCTGGGCTCTGCCCTTTTTCTTCTTTATTTTTTTATTTTTTGGCCAGGCAATAAGAAACCCAAACATTACCATAAATGCTCAAAGCAGCTTGGCTCCGTCACGTGGGCACCGCGCACACCCCGCTGAGGGGACGCAGGGTGTTTTTTTGGGGCCGGAACCCCCAAAAACAAGCAGGCTGGGAGGGGACAGCCCCCCATGGGGACCGATGGACAGGGCTCTGCCCCCCCAGCCAGCTCCGGGCCCTTGGGGTGCAGATGGCTTTGGGGTCATGGGATCCCCTTCCCTAAAATGCCCCGGGGCTGCGGGCTGGGTGCTCCCGGGCTCGTTGTCACCCCCGGGGCTTGGGGACACGGCGGTGCCCAGCCCGGGGGATGGCAGCGAGGGCAGGATCCACTCCGTGCTGCGCAAAGCAGCCCCTTGGGCCCAGCCCCACAGCCTTTGGGTTACTCTGGGAGCCCTGTAAGGGATCCTTGGTGCGGTGCTGAGCGGTGCTGCCATGCCCGGCCCCGTCCCGGGCGCCGCCACCGGGTGCCGGGGCTGAGACCGCCGCGTTCATCACACCCATGGGTGGCCCCACGGCCTGCCCGCCTTAACCGCCGTTGCCCCTTTAAATCCCCCCAGTGGGCGGGGCCCAACCGCAGCCGCCATCCAACCGCCGCCGCCTCCCCTCTCCGCATCCCACGAACCGCCCAATAGCAGGCGAGCCGAGCCACCCCCCTTCCCTCCCATTGGCCGGCAGCGCGAGAAGATGGCGGCGCCCACAACCGGGGGGCCCGGCGGCGGCCGCGGCGGCGCGGGTGACAAGATGGCGGCGCCCATAGCCGCCAGACCCCGCGGCGGCGCCGGCAACAAGATGGCGGCGCCCAGCACCGGGGGGCCCGGCGGCGGGGCCTACAACAAGATGGCGGCGCCCGCGTCCCTCTGAGGCCCGGCCCTTAGCAACCATGGCGCTGCTGCTGCTGCTGCGCGGCCTGCGCCTGGCCCTGGACGTGCTGCTGCTGCTGCTCGACCTCAACTTCTTCCTCGTTTCCTCGCTGCTCGCCTCGCTGCTCTGGCTACTGGCCGCCATCGCCGCCTTGCCCTCAGCCTGCTGGCATGGGCTGCTGTGGGCGGCGGGGGGCTTGGCCCAAGCGGTTGTAGGGGTGCTGAGGGGGTGCTGGGCCTCCATGGAGGGGGCGAAGGCTCTGGGGCAGCTGCTGGCGCTGCGGGGCAGGGAGGCGCTGAGGCAGGGCGTCGTGGGGCTGCTGGGCTCGGGGCAGGCGGCGCTGAGGCAGGCGTGCGAGGGGGCGGCCATCGCGGGGAGCCTGCTGGCCTACCTGGTCAACAGCACGGTGAACATGGCGCTGCTGGGCGCGCAGAGCCTCGTCACCCTGCTGCTGGCCCTCTGGGACGCCGTCGTCAGCCCCCTGGTGCGCCTCGCCGAGCTGCTGGCCGCCTGCCTGGCGCACGTCTCCAGCAGCGCCATCGCGCTCTCCATCCTGCTCTGGTCGCCCTGCCAGCTGGCCTGCGAGACGCTGGCTTCCATCGCCGAGCTGCTGGTCGGGGTGTTCTTCGTCAATATTTACGGGCTGGGGCTGCTCCTCGTCATCGTCGGCGTCGGCGCCGTCGTCTTCAACCCCGGGGTGCTGTGGGTGCTGACGGGCTACGTCCACGCGCTGCCCGCCTACCGGCGCCTGCAGCGGGAGGCGTGGAGGCTCTACCAGGTGGCGGTGCTGATGCTGGGCATGGCCCTCACCTCCCAGGCGTGGCGCAGGATGGTGGACTGGAGCCTGCAGGTCACCAACTGGAGCCGAGGAGGGAGAACGACAAACCGGGACAGCGAGCGGCGAGGGGCGGCCGCGCCCCCACCGAGACCGGTGGCGCTGGGGAGGTTGATGCTGGCCGGGCAGGAGGAGCAGCCGGACACGGAGCAGGTCCCACAAGCACGTCCGGCTTTGGGGCGAAGCTCTGCGGCGGGGCAACGTCTCCAGACGCCCAGGGACGAGCCCAGCACCTCCCGAGGGAAAGCTCCGAGGAGAGAGCAGCTGAACGTGGCAGCTGGGGACGGCGCTCCGGACGACGACCCCTGGATGCTCCTGAAAGAACAAGAGGAACGTAAGAAATGCGTCATCTGTCAGGACCAAACAAAGACGGTGCTGCTCCTGCCCTGCAGGCACCTGTGCCTGTGCCAGGAGTGCACAGAAGTCCTCCTGCAGCAGGCCATCTACCAGCGCAACTGCCCGCTCTGCCGCCAGATGATCCTCCAGACACTCAACGTGTACTTGTGAACCCTCAGGGGAGGGTGGCGTGCGTTTTCCCAGATGGTCAAGGGTGCCCCTGGCTCTGCCTCTTGCCCGGACGCAGGACGGCTCTTCCCAGGGCTGCCCCGAGCAGTTTCCAAAGGACTAAGGGGGTGTTGAAAAGCCGGAGGCTGTCAGGGGCGTCTGTCAGCCCCATTTGGTACGTGACTAGGTTGTAGTTCCTGCCAGCAAGCGCAGTAGGTGATCTCTGCAGCAAACCGAGAGAGGTTTTTTTTTGTTGTTGTTGACAACTTTTGCTGTTTCAGGGCCCGTTGCCTGAGCCTGCAGCAGTCCAAGATCCAAAGCAGGGTACAGAAAGATGCTCTGCTCCCTCCTAGCCAAAGCTGATGGAAAGGGTGAAGGCTCAGCCCCATGGGAACTAGTGCAAGGCAAGGGAGTTGTTTTTTTTTGTTGTTGTTGGGTTTTATTTTTTATTTTTATTGAGGTTTGGCCAAAAAACTACCTGGCAGACTGCATTTACAGCCGTTTCTTCCTTCTGCCACTTAAAGGCGGCAGCTCCCAGCGCAGGGAACAACGTGCCCCTCGTGCAAGGCTCTAGGCAAGCACCCTCCAGCTTTCCTGGCCGGATAACGCGCCTCCCTCCCGGCTCCCTGAGCTGGGTGTGCTTGCCTCTTCCCAGGGGGTGACTTTGGGAGGAAAGGGGGCTCCCCCATCCTCTGGGAGCCCCCCGAGACATTCCAGCACCCGGCACAAGCGCTGCGGACCTACAGCCGCGCGCGTGGAGCGGTACCAGGACCACAGCTAGATGTGATTAGGGCGCGTTACGCTTCTGCTTTGTCTCGCTGCCTGTCTGAAATGTGAAACTCGGCTTGTTTTGTTTAAAAAAAAAGGGCGCCGCGAAGTCTCACGGGGCCCTCCGCACCTCACTGGGGAGGGCTGAGGTGCCTCATCCCAGCCCAACCGGCCAGCACCGTTCCAAGGAACTTCAAAAAATCCTCGCGCCGAAGAGCTTCTCCTTTTCCAGCCGCTTGCCTGGGGTCAGCTGTGCACCAGAGCCAATTTTGGCTGGAGCCAGATTGGAAGGAGCCTCGACTCCTCGACTGCGAGCCAGGAGCCCGAGGGCGGCTGGCGTGGCTGGCTCCATCCTCCTGCTAACAAATAATCGATCGGCGATTTTAGCCAAGACAGAGGCAGCGGAGGGGCCGGGCTGGGAGGCGCCTCCGCACTGCGAACCTGAGCCGTGGCGGGATGCAGCCGTGGCTGAGAGCGGCTCCGCGAGGCCCCGTGGGGCTGCCTGGGTGTGCTGGGGGCTCCCTGGGCACATCCTCCTCATTTTGGGGGGCTGCAGAGCCCCCTGCCCGAGCCCTCCCCAGGCACCCGGCCCCTTCCCTGCACAGCTCCGGAGGCACAGCAGCGCTGACCAGCGGCAGCAGAATTTTGGGGCCAGCCAATGGATCTTGGGGTGTTCCCTATGGGGGCTTCAGGAAGAAGGACGCCTTCCCAGGACTGCCGTTCCTCCCTGCAAACTTTATCTATATATTTTTTTATTATTAGAGCAGTCATGCTTGTTATTTTAGGGCCTGTTTGTTTGCTGCCTGTTCGTAAAAAAAAAGAAAGCTTTGCCTTAAGTTTAACTGTTTGCACTACGAACTAGACACTGAGCGGATTAAAGTCTCCTTTACCACAAGCTGCCTCCTGCCTCGTCCTTGGGAAGGGTGCCCCTGGGGGCCTCTCATTTCACCCTGGGCTCTGGAGGAAGCCCATCCCTGACCCCAGCAGGCTGAGGGGTACTTGCCTGCGCCCAGAAAAGCGGGAGCTGAATCCACATGGGGGGTTCCGGGGAGTCCCCTTGCAGCAGCGGTTCCTCTCCGCGCCTGGAGCAGCAGGGCTGAGACCACCCAGCCTGGCAGGAGCACTCCTCAGGATGATGAGGACGGATAATCCCTGCTCCCCTGTGCCCTCGGCGTCTCCACGTCCTTCTGCTCGTCACGGAGGCTGCTGTGGAGCCCGGCTCCCCCGGGGACGGATGCAGCAGGGGCAGCCTTGCCTTGCAGGACGGCTGGGGCAGGCTGAGCCCCGGCGGGCTCCTGGCGAGCAGATGGATTTGCTGCGTAATGAGCTGTTCCCTGGCCACGGGCTGAGCTCTTGGCAGGCCGCTGGCTGCTCTCGACAACCCTCGGGCTTCTCCAGGATGCTCGCAAATGGCTCGGGAAGCGTTTCAGGGCCCCGATGGGCAGAGAGACCCTGGGAGTTCTGGCTCACCTTGCCTTGAACTCACCTGCCTTGGCAGGGCCGCGCTGGCAGGCGAGTGGATTTTACTCGTGAGGCTCTCACGTCCTGGCTCGAAGTCACGGAGAGGCTGCAGGAGGAGGGAGGCTGCAGGGAGACCTGGCAGGGGATGCCTGCTGCACGGACGGGCTGTCCCAGCACCCCCAAAGCAGGGGGCGCGGGGGCTCTGCGGCCACCCCGCCGAGCGAGGACAGGACGTGAAGGACGCAGCCTTCCCCCGGGGGCCGTCCCGCACGCACTTGGCTCGCTCGCAGGCCGAGCAATTACCGGAGGGAAATGCAACCACCTCCCGGCCACGGGCAGCCGCAGCGTCCGGAGACTGCCGTGGCACCGGGGAACTGGCACCGGGCCCGGCTGTGCAGCAGCAGCGCTCTCAGACCCATCCAGGGCACAAGTTTTGGGGGTTTTTGGGGGATGTTCCCCGTTCCAGAGCTTGCTCGGGAGCCTCACACCTGGAGGGAGGGATGGTTTCAGCCTTCAGAGCCCTCTGCTTTTCCCGAGGCGGGAGGAGCGTGAGGCTGCCGGGTTACATTCATGAGCACCTGGGGGGGGCTGCGGGCTGACAGCTTGCTGGAAACGAAGCCCCCCCAGGCTTCGGGAAAATCCCCGGCATCCCTTTGTCAGCCCAGCTGCAGCCACCCGGCCCTAATGAGCCGCCAGCCCGGGGACTGCGGCCACAGCTCGTGTGACAGCGGGGAGCTGGCACGGCAGGCGGGCACAGACAAAGACCCCAAGGCCGGTGGGGAGGGAGCAGGTGACGATCGGCAGCAGGACCACGGGGGGGCTTTGGGCTGCTCCCCGGCACCAGCTTCGCCCCCTCGTTACGGGGAAGGGGAGCAGGGCAAGGCTGTGCAGCACCACGACCAGCTGGGTCGGGGACGTGGCCGTGGGTGGAGGCCTCCTCCTGCCCCTGTTGGTTTCCATCTCATCGGGGTGAGCCTCCCGAGCCCTGGGGAGGTGGTTTCAGTCCTCCCAGACCTCTCTTCTCCCCAGGACGTGGGGTTCTCCCGAGGGAGTGATGAAGAGGCCGGGGTCTGCTCTTCTGGAGTCCGTGCCTGTGGCCCTGCTTCACTCTTGTGCCTTTCTTTCAGGGTCCCGCGCTCCTGTGACCGGTCCCTTGGGGTCTGCGAGGCATCAGAGCACCGCTCCCCCCCCTTCCACCTGCCGACAGCGCTCCCCAGCACCCCCACATCGAGGCGGTTCCAGCTCCCACCCCACCAAGGTTCATCCCCCCCCATTTCCCCAGCTCCAAGCTCTCCTTACCCGCTCCCAGGAGACGGCAGCGAGGCCTTTGCCAGCGGGGGCATTCCTTGTCCCCCGAGGAGGATTTGGGATCTGGTCGCTCTGGGGTCTCGGAGGCGATCCTCTTGGCCTCTTCCTCTTGCACCCCCATCAGGCTGAGATCTGGGGGGGCTCTTGCTGGCTCTGAGCCCCCCCCAGTGCCGCAGGCAGAGCCGCTCCAGCACCTGCTGGGGACCCTGACCTTGGCGTGCCACCGCCACAGCCGAGGAGCCGCTCCGGGAAGAGCTGCCAGCACTTTTTTTCCCTCCCTATTTATTTTTAAATAAACATTTCTGCACGAACTGCTGCCTCCAGCAGCTGCACTGCAGGACCTGCGTGCTCAGCCCGGCTTTTTATAGGTTTTACCCTCGCCCTGGCCAAAGGGGTGGTGGTCCCTCCCCAACCGGGCTCAGCTGCGACCCGGTCTCCGACCCCTCCTTGCTCGGGGGCAGCTGGGGGTGCTCGTTAGGAGCTGCCAGAAATCAGGGCCTCCTGTGTCCCCCCTCCCCTAATCCCCATCCTTTCCTTATCCCCCTCCCCAGGTGGCAGCAGCCGCCCTCGTGTTCCTTGGGGGGGGTCCCCCGCCGACCCCACAAAACTCCCAGTGGGGACGGGGAGCATCTCCAGGGCAGCAGAGCCCAGAAGCAGTGCCCAGCACTCCCCCCGCATCGTGATGGGGCCCAGAGGATGCTCCCAGCCCCCCCCAAAAAAACCTCTCCTGGCCTGGTCCCAAGGAAAGTCCTCTTCCTCCTCCCAGAATAGGCAGTTCCGACCGGAGAGCTGCCCTGTTTATCCCCGAGCGGCTCCGCTTACAGAAAAGGCCAACTTCAACCCAAACACACGCTTCCGCCGCGACCCGATCCTGCTCTGGGGCTGGATGGGGAGCTGTAGGGCGGCCGGCGAGCCGCCAGCCCCGGCCCCGGTGTCTCTGCAAGCTCCTGTGGGGTGGGGACATCGTGGGCACCACCGGGGCTGCGACCCCAAGGTGGGACGCGCAGCCAGGTGCCCCCGACCCCAAATCCCTGCGTGCCCCCCAGCTCTGTAGGGCTGTAGGTTTGCTTCATCCCGCTGGATGAAGGAGCTGCCCCCCTTCCCCTTCCAGTAGCCCCCTCCCTGGCTCGCCCCCATCCCCGCGGGACCAATTTCGGGCAGGAATGAGGAAGCCCTTCGCTCCCCGGCTAAAAATAGGGTCCCCTCCCGGCACCGGGTCACCACGCTCCCACTGCATCCCAGCCTTTGGGGGGGTCCACAACGCTCCCCCCGACCCCCGGGGCACCGGGGGCAGGGTGGGCTTCTCCTCCGACCTACGGGCAGCCGGGACCCGGAGGGGGGGGGGGTCCTGCCTGGGAAATGCCCCCCCCCTCCCCCGTCCCCTCCCCACGGCCAGGGCGAGGGCGCACGGAGGGAGCGCAGGGCGCAAAGCGCCGCCGATGCCTCCACCTAGCGGCTCCCCGCCGGCTCTGCGCCCCTCCTGCGCCCCCGCGAGGGGCTCAGCACCACCCGCAGCCCCCCCCAGGGGGGGTCCTGAGCCCCCTCCCCAGCCAGCCCCCGAGGCAGGGATGCAGGAGGCACAGGCAGGGATGAGGACCCTTTTATTGCGGGGGGAGGAGGAGAGGGGCGGCCGGAGAAGGGCTGGGGACCGGGGTCACGGGCAGGGGACTGGGGTCACGGGCACGGGACTGGGGTCATGGGCAGGGGACCGGGGTCACGGGCAGGGGACCGGGGTCATGGGCAGGGTGCTGCCACCCCTGGGGCAAGGCAGGGCCGTGGCAGGATGGGCCCCTCGCCGTGCCAGCGGCCAGGCAGCCCAGGCTCGCCCTGCACGCAGGGAGAAGCTGGCAGCAGGGGCCGGGGTGCTGAGCCCGGCCCGGGGGGGTGCTGCGTGCCGAGGGGGCGATGGTAGGAAGCGTAGGGCACGCTTTTGAATTATTATTATTATTTTTTTGCACCTCGTGCATCGTGCCCTGGAGCTGGGTGCCCAGCAAAACGCTGTAAACCCTGCCCAGCGCTACCAGGGGCCGCATCCTGCCCGCCGCAGGGCGATGCAGCAGAGCAGGGGGGAGGATGCTGAGCCTCCCAGCTCCCGTTCGGCCGCATCCTGCCACCTCCCCCCCCTGGGGCTGCCCACGGCAGGGGAAGGGGCACGCACTCATCCCCCCCCCGTGTCCCCGTCGCCGAGCTCAGGCGAAGACGGCGGAGTTGTGCCAGTAGGAGTAGACGAGGAAGCCGGTGAAGGTGCTGTCCGTCTTGACGCTGGCGTAGAAGCCGATGTAGTCCCCGACGCCCACCTGCACCCACACCTCGTCCTCGGGCTCCAGGCGGACCAGGGCGCCCCCGGAGAGCGAGGTGGGCTTGGGCCAGTTCCCGTAGTACTGGAAGAAGGAGGCGACCGACTGCCCGTTCTTCATCAGGTCGAACTGCAGGCTGGCGCGGTACACAGTGGCGTGGACGGCGAAGTAGTAGAGGCCGGGCACCTCGCAGGTGAACTTGCCCGTGGCCGGGTCGTAGTGGCCCTGCTCGTTGACCAGCACCACGTCGAAGCGGATGGGCTGGTCGGCCAGCGGCGGGCTGCGCGCCTCCGAGCGCTTGGCGCTGAACGCCGAGCGGGGGGCCACGGCGCACTCGCCCTGCGCCCCCTTCTCGCCGTGGACGCCGTCCGTGCCGGGGCTGCCCGCCTCCCCGCGGGGACCTGGAGGTCCTGGGAGAAAGGGATGGGGACGGGGTCACCGCCGAGGGGCCGTCCCAGCTCCCCCAGCCCATCGGGGTTCGGCGTCCCGGGGGTACGGGGGCGGTGGGTGCGCGCCGTGGGCAGGGCTCTGTGTGGGGATACGGGGTGTGGGCTAAGTGGGGGGCTGGAGAGACCCCCACGAGGGTGGGTGAACCCCCCAAGGAGCCGGGGAACGGATGAGGTGCCCGCATTTGGGTTCCTGAAGGGGGAGGTGGAAAGGAGGGGTGGGGACGGGGGAAAGGCGGCAGTGCCCGCGGTGGGGAGCTGCTGACTCCTGCAGGCAGGACCAGAAGGGGGGGGGGTGTGGCACAAAAGGGGCGCTTTTGGGGGGATTTGCTCCCCGTTTGGCAACCGAGAGCGGGTCCCCTTGGTGGGATGTCCCCTTCCTTACCAGGTGGGCCCATCTCGCCCTTCTCCCCCGGCATCCCCATGGCCCCGTCCCGGCCGTCTCGTCCGTCTCTGCCTGGCAGACCTTGGCCCCCGTGCAAACCCGGGGTCCCCGGGATGCCCGGCTGCCCCGAGCACAGCCCGGGGATCTTGTTGTCTTCGATCTGCACGGAGCTGCTGACGAGCCCGAGGAGGAGGAGGAGGAGGAGCAGCTTCATCTCGTCTGCCCTGCGGGGGCTGGAAGGGGGCAGAGAGGCGTAACGGCTCCGCAGGACCCGGTGCGCAGAGCTCGAAAGGGGCAGGCGGTGCCCACGGGGGGGGGCTTTGGGGGGCAGGCAACCACCACCCTGCGGCTGCCCCCCCCTTTTTTTTTCCCCCCTCGCATTTTTGGCAAGTGCTCGGCGCTGGCTGCACCTGCTGCTGCGTCCCCGTTGCCCACCCCAAAGCCAAAACTCCCGGGGGTGCCGTGGCCAGCGGGCGGCACGGTGGGGGGAGAGGGGGGAACCAGGGGGTGCCGGCTCCGTGCACGGGCTCTGAGCGGCCGGGCCAACTTCGTGCCCGGGTTTGGGGTGCCGGCGGGGTGCCGCAGCAGGAGGACGATGGCTCTGGCCGCTCGTGGTGCGGGCGGCAGCTCGGGGAGCTCGGGGCCGCGTCGCGGCCCTGCCCTTGGCAGCATCCCCACGGCCGGCGGCTCCGCTCCGCTCCCGGCTGGCTCCCCGCGGCACGGCCGGCTGGGGCCGAAGCATCCCCGGCGTTACGGGGCCGTGTGGGGACCACCCTGCGGCCGGGACCACCCCGGGGCCGGGACCACCCCGCTGCCCCCAACCCTTTCTGGCACCGGCGCAGCCCGGCGGCCAGCGTTGGCCCTCTCTCCCCGTGGCCTTGCCCTGGCAAAGCCGCTTCTCTTCCCCCTCCCGTTGAACGCGACGGCTGCAACGAGGAGGAAAAGGAGGAGGAAAGTTGCTCTCCTCCGTCCCGGGGTCGGAGCCGGGACCCCCGAGGGTCCCCACTCACCGCGGTGCTGCGGCTCCTGCGCTGTGGCTCGGCCGGGCTGCGGCTCTTCCTGAGCTCTTCGCTCTGACGAAGGCCCTAGGAGAGGCAGCCTCTCTCCCCCCCCACTCCTCCCCACGTCTCTCCTCCCAAACTCCAAAGGAAATCACGGGCCCCGGGAGCCAAAAGCTACAAGACAAGGGGAAAAAAAAAAAAAGGAAAATAATGAAAATAATCCCCACGGTGCGGGAAGCGCGGTGAGCAGGGGGAAGGGAGAGGAGAGGCGCGGGGAGAAAACCACCTCTGCTGGAGGCACCCGGGCAGCGGGATGGAGGGAGGGGGACGGGGGAAAACAGCCGAGGAAAAGGGGAACAGGGGAAAGGCCAGGAGAGGGGAGCCCAAGAAAGGCTTGGGGGGAGCGAGGTGGAGCCCTCGGTGCCCCGGCTGGACGCGGGGACGAGGTGAGGGGGGACAGCAGGGCGCGCAGGAGCCGGCAGTGCCAGCCCGGGAGCACCCGTGGGTGCTGTAGGAGCCGTCTGGGGGGGCGCAGGGCAGCGGGGAGGGGTGCGCCAGGCAGGTGCCACGGGGCACGCGGGGGGGCTGGGGCCGTGCCAGGCTTTTTGGGGAGCCCCCCTCGTCCCCCCTGGGGGTCTTTAACCCGCTCCAGCACCGGGAGCACCCAGGGGACACCGCTGGGCGCAGCGGGGTGGGTGGCGCTGCGGGCTGACCCCTCGTGGCCCGGGTGCCCCCCGGGGCTGGGTGCTGGCAGGGGGCCGCCTGGCTCCTTGCCCCCCTCCCAGCCCCAGGTGTGTCGGGGCTGTTGTTTTTGGCTAGCTGGTGGCTGCTTTGTGGCCACAGGGCGGTGCCAGGCCAGTGGCCAGCGGGGTGGCCTGGTGCCAGCACGGCCACAGCCCTGGCTGGAGCAGGAGCTCCCTGCCGCACCGCGGGGCTGCCAGCACGAAACCCCCTCCGAGGCCCCTCCGTCCCCTCTTCCCCTATAAACCCCCAGCCCATAGGGGGCACGCCAGCAGCCCCTGTCCCCCCCACAGCAGGGACGGCCTCCCCGCACCCTGCTATTCCTACCCGGACCCCCCTCCTGCCCTGGCTGCCCTCCCGTGCCTCAGTTTCCCCAGGAGGATCTGGCAGGACCTCCCCAAACACCCCCCCCTGCTCCGTCGGGCTCCTCAGCAGCTCACGCTGTTTATTCTGCCAGCTCTGGGGGGGGCTTGGGGACATGGGGACCCTCCGTTTGGGGGGCTTTAACCCTTCCACTGCCGGGCTAGCAGCTGCCTGAGAGCTGCAGGAGAGCCTGGAGATGCTGAGACCCCCACAGGTGCAGCCCCAACCCACGGGCGCAGCCCCCCCCCACAAATCTTTCCCCGTAGCAAGGCTGGGAAGGGGCAGCCCCTCTCCAGGGATGAATCCTGCGGGAAATCCCATGGCATCGGGGCACCAGGAGGATGCCCCGGCCACACGACAGGGTGGGTGGGAGGGAGGTTTGGGGCAGGAGAAGGGGGGCTCAGGACGTGCTGCTGCTCCTCTTGTGCCGCGGGCTCAGGGCTGGAAGCACTCCACGGGGTCGTCGGAGTCGGGCAGGATGTTGCAGTTGATGGGCCAGAGGATGCCGAGGAGCCCGAGGGACTGCTGGCAGCGCAGCTCGGCGGCCAGGCAGACGGCACGGCAGGGCTGCAGGACGCCCCCGTCCCGGGTGCATTTGGGCACGAAGAGGCTGCAGATGAGGAGCCGGAGGTGCTGGTAGCAGGCCAGCTCCATCAGCGTCTGCGGGACGGCGGCGGTCAGCGTGGCACGGGGCACGGCACCCGGCCCCGGCCCCTTCAGCTCACCTGGTAGTCCCGCAGCACCTCGGCGGCTCCCTCCTGGTCCGGGATGGCCAGCCAGATGTTGGGGAAGGAGGTGGCGTTGTAGCCCAGCCCCAGGCACATCTCCACCTCCACGGGCTCGCAGACGGAGCCTGCCACGGGGAGAGGTGCTTGCGGCGGCACCGGCGGGGAGGGGGGGACCGCTTTCGGGGGGTGCCCTGGCTGGGGGTTTAGGGTGAAGGGGGTGAAATCCCCGTGGGTGGCACTCACCGAAGGCCGGGTAGGACACCCCGGTGCAGTTGAGCTCGTCGGTGCCGTCGGGGCAGTCGTGCCAGCCGTCACACACCGACTCCAGCGCCCGGCACTCGCCGTTGCCGCAGGAGAACTCGGCGGGGCTGCAGGTCTCTGCGGGGCAGGGGGACGGGGGGACAGGGGGGGACATGGGGACATGGGCACGGTGCTGGCTGCCACCCCGCTGGGAGTCAGCCAGGTCCCGTGTCTGCTGCTGCTGCCTCTGCCCTCGGTCGCTGGTAGCCGTGGGCTGAGGGTGGACACCTCTGGGCCAGCTTAGGGGGATCCCAAATTCCCCGGGTTATTATGAAAAATTCTGGGGGCAGCCCGCGGGTGATGGGTCACCTACTCTCCGTGGCGTTGCGGGCTTGGTAGGTGGCGAAGAACCCGTCGTCTGCTACCCCCTCGTCCGCCACGAAGAGCACGGTCATGACGTGGCGCGAGGAGGTCAGGGCGGGTGGCAGCTGGTGCCCGCAGAACCTGCGGGGGGCCAGGGGGCAAAGGATGGGGTCAGGCGGGCAGCGGGGGCAACCAGGACGTCCCCCAGACCCCGTCCCGTGTCAGCCCACCTTCGGCAGCCCTCCCCCCGTGCCTCAGTTTCCCCGGCTGAGCTGAGCCGGATCCCATCGGGGTTACCTGCCCATGAGGCTGGCGGCCCCGGTGCCGGCGCTGTCGTGCACCTCCACGAAGTCGAAGCTGCAGTCCTCGTGCGGCTCCAGGCTGAAGTTGTGGAAGCGCAGGTCCACGACGTGGCCCACGGGCACCGAGATCTGCCAGAGGCACAGCTGCCGGGGGGGGGGACACTGTCAAGCACGACGGGAGGAAGCCTTCCTCCCCGCCCGCCCTCCTCCTCCTCCCCCTCTGCTCACCTGCTGGTGCGGGTAGGGCTGGGGATGGCTCGGGGTGGAGAAATGCCCCTCCAGGGCCGTCAGCGGGCCCCCGCACTCTGGGGACACACACACCACGCGGCTGCACCCCCGTCCCCTCTCCCCCCTGCGCCCCATCTCCTCTCCCCCCTCTTCCCTGGCCCACCTTTGTGCTTCAGGCTGCAGTTGGCCTCGTCGCTGCGGTCCTCGCAGTCGTGGAAGCCGTCGCAGACGAAGCCCAGGTGGATGCAGAGCCCCCGGTCGCACAAGTGCTCGTCCCAGGCGCAGCTCTCTGCGGAGCAAGAGGTGGCCGGGCCGGTGGTGGAGCTCTGCGCACCCCCTCCTCCAGCCCCCCGCATGTTTTGGGGTCTTGGGGGGCGATCCCCCATGGGGGTGGTGCTCACTCTCGTCGGGGGCCACGGCACGGTAGCGGGCGCTGAAGCCCGGGGCGCCCACGCTGCCGTCGGAGACGAAGGTGACGCGCAGGAGATTGGAGTTGGAGTTGAAGGTCGGGGGCACCACATTGCCGCAGAACCTGGGGGGGGGGGGCAGCGAGCAGCTGTGGCACCGCTCGGCCCCCCGGGAGGATGCCGAACCCCTTCCCGGATCCTACCTGGTGGTGCCCCCCCGGGCCGGGGCTGGATCCGTGCCGGCGTCCCCCTGCTCCTCGTAGAGCTCCAGGCGGTCGAAGAGGCAGGACGCGGTGCCCTCCACGCTGAACGCCTCCATCCGCAGCTGGATGGCCAGGCCGGCGGCCACCTCGATGCGCCAGACGCAGAGAGCGTGGGGCGGGTAGGGCCCGGGGTGGTTGGGGGAGCTGAAGGAGCCCTCGGGGCCCCGCAGGGTCCCACCGCAGGCTGCGCGGGGACAAACGACACCGGGGGTGAGGCGGCGCCGCAGGGCATCGCCGTGCCGGCGCACACGGGACTTACCCGGTGGCGGCGTGCTGGCCGTGGGAAGCTGGCTCCAGGTTGGGGTGGCGGCCGTTTGGGGGGCCGGGGGGGGGCTTGGGGTGGGTGCTGCGGGGGTGGTGGCGGTGCCACGGGCGGGCAGGGCGGCGGCGGGGGAGCTGGGTGGCCGCGGGGACGTCAGCTCTGTGCACGGGGGAATTAATGCAGCGTGGGGAGGGGGGTTTTGGGGGCCCAACCCAGCCCCGTGTGTCGGGTCCCACACTGCTTTCACCGTGCCCTGGTGAGACCCTCCCCAGACCCCCCCTTCCCGGGGAGGTGCGGAGCAGGACGGGTGTCCTCGCCGTGCCCCAAGCCCGCTGGGAACCAGCTCCGTGTCCCCGTCCCCACGTCATGGCCCCCCCCCCCGAGCCCGGCACTCACGGTGGATGACGATGGCCAGCAGGAGGGCGATGAGGAAGAGGAGGACGGCGCTCATCAGGGCCACGCAGAGCCAGGTGAACCTGCAGTCGGCACGGTACCGCCCGCCCGCCTGGCCCCACAGCCGCCGGCCTGCGGGAGGGCGAGGACAGCGGGGAGAGCAGGGTGCTGCCGTGCCCACACCCTGCCACCCCCCACCCTGCTGGCTGAGCCCGGCCTCTTGTCCCCCCCGGGTCCCTCTTCTCCCCCCTGGGTCCCTCTCGTCCCCCCCAGCTCCCTCTCGTCCCCCCTGGGACCCCCAGGCAGCCCCACACCCTGGTGGTGAGCTCCCCACGGGTGGCCACGGGCGCGCGCACAAACCCCAGGCAGGTACCGAGGACATCCCGGGGCGAGGTGGGGCTGATCCTGTCCTCGTCTGGGGACCTTCCCGGGGGCTCCTCGCCCTCGAAGACGGGGTTGCAGAACTCGGTCTGCGTGAAAGACGCGTGGCACCGCAGGGACGGCGGTGTGGGGACACGCAGGTGGCCGCGGGGGACCTGTCGGGCAGCTCCCCCCCACCACCACCCCCGGCCCTACCTTGCTGTGGTCCAGAGCCTCGGGGCAAAGCGTGATTTCGGTGAAGTCCTTCATGGCAGCAGGCGGGTTCCCGGCACGGTTAAAATCCTCCCTGGTGTGCCGTGTCCCCGGGCACGGCCACCCGTCGTGCCACCCGCAGCTCCCCGCCGGTCCCCATGGCACGCAGCTGCGCCCCGTGGAGACCCCAAAACCGTGCGCGGGGAGCCCTGGGCGGCCCCGGCCCCTCCGGCGGCCCCTTCCCCCTGCCCCGTTAATCCAGCTCAGCTGAGGATGCCGAGGTCAGGCCCTGGCACGGAGATCCAGCATCTTAAAGGGGAAAGCGTGCTCGCTGCCGAGCCGGGAGCCCAACCCCACAGATGCAGGGAACCCCGTTTTGGGGTGCACGCAGGGGCTGCTTGGTTTTCCCGCTGCCTCCACGTGTCCCCGAAGGGGCTGTGATGGGGAGCCCGGGCTGAGCACGTCCCTCCTGCCCCCACATCCCCCCGTGCTGGGTGGCTGAGCCCCGGTACCCGCATTCCCACTGCCCCTTAATGCCCGGGTGCCGGCCCCGTGCCTGAGCCGGGCAGAAAGGGGCCTTTGTTTGGGGGCTTTGGGGGCAGAGCGCGGGCACCGTAGGGCCAGAGGAGAAAGAAAGGATGGAGGAGAGGGCCCTGCCGTGGCCTTTTGTCCTATTTTATCCCCGTGGGGTTGCTGGCTCGTGGTTTCTCCTCGTCCTGCCTCGGTTTCCCGGAGCCCCCGTCCCTCTCCTGGCGGCGCAGAGCCACGCACACACGGTGCTCGGTTTCCAGCTACCATTTATTCCTGCACGAGTCTCCCTTGTACGAGACACATCCTGCCCATCTTGCTTACACAGTAAACGAGCCACCTGCCCAGCAGCAGCGCTGCCCCAGCCCGGGACCCTCGGCGGGACCTGTCCCCACCTGGCCTGTCCCCAGTCCCCGAGCCCCTCCGGGACGCCCCAAGGTCCCAGGGGAGGGCTCGTGGTGGCCGAGGATGGGGGGGCTCAGCCCGTGCCTGCGGCGAGGGCGAAGCAGGGTGGGCGCTGGGTCGGGCTGGGGCTGGGGTTGTGCTGGGTCGGGCCCATCTCCCCCCTCCCCGCTGCGCCTCGGGCAGGGCGGGATGGGGAGGAGAATAAATTAGAGAAAAAGGCTAAAAAAGGCCACTGGCGTTCGCTAGCCGGAGGACGGAGCAGCGGGGGCCAGAGGAGGTGGGGGGGACGGACGGACACGAGCATCCCCGGGGGGGCTCCCGATTTCGGGGGGAGGAGAGCCCCGGTTGCAGACGGTCCTGGGGAGCCCCCTGAGCAGGACGGACACCCCCGCGCCACCCCGGTTTAAGGCACCGTCGTATGAGGAGGCAGCTGGGCACCCACCCGCAGCATCCCCGGCTGCGCAAAGTCCCGACCACCGCGGCCGCATCCCTCCCTCGGGTCCTGCAGCCGGGGCCCGGAGCTCGGGCAGCTCGTGGAGCACGGCAGGAGGCCGCCGGGAGGCTCGGAGGCCTCGGCCGGGAGGTTTGGAGCAGCTCACGAATCCTCCTCCGGGACGGGTGAGCGGTGCCGAGAAGGGCGCCGGAGGCACCGCCGGGTCCCCAGCGCCGGGTGCGCAGCTCCTGGTGTCCCCCCCCTGCCCGCCCGCCGAGTCCCTCGCTCGGTGCTTTTTATTACACAGCAAAAAGAACCAAAAAAAAAAGGAAAAATAAACCTACCCCAAGGTAAAACCAACCGGGGGGGAGCTGGAGCTGCCTGGGTCCTGCCCTCAGCCTGCAGCTGGGGGGGGGTTTTGCTCCCGGCCGCCTCCTGCGGCAGCCCCTCCGGGCCTCCGAGATGTACCCAGGGAGGGGGGCAAAAAGCCAAAATCCTGGGGGGGGCGTCCGGCTCCGGGGGGTTTGGGGGGTCCCCGGGGAGGCTACATGCGGGAGGACGGGCTGGCCAGCTCGTAGAAGAGCAGGTAGGC
>CM021754.1:4905253-4936979 GCA_011075105.1 Heteronetta atricapilla | reverse complement strand
CCGGCACTCACTGCAGCTCTGCGCGGCGAATTCCCGCAGGTCCAGGTCCTTCAGCTGGAAGTTGACGAAGGTGGTGAGCTTGCTCGCTCGTATCCTGGCCTCCGAGAAGCGCTTCAGGTCTTTGGGGTGAGGGGGGGAGCAGGTTAAGGAGGTTTGGAGCCAAAGGGGAGCCCCCACCCCCCCAAAAAAACCCCACCCTCCTCCCTCCACCAGCACCACCCCCGGGCCCGCGGCGCGAAGGATACGAAGCACCAGGATCTTGGGGAACTTCTGGATGCTGAATTTCTTCGTGCACCTCGTCCTGGCTTTGCAGCGACAGCAGGTCTGCGGGCAGCAAGCGACACGAGCAGGGGGGTGAGGGCTCAGCCTGCTCCCCGTAAGCCCCCTCCCCAGCCCCCCCGTGCCCCCCACCCCGTACCGGTTTCTCGTCCCCATCCAGCACGTCCTCTTTGGTGAAGAGCCGGAGGCAGTCCATGAGCGTCACCTCGCCGTAGCCTTTCTGCGGGAGCAGGGGGAGGTCAGGGGCAGGGAATGGGGACAGGGGGTTTGGGGAGGGGGCAGCGGGGACCCCTCACCTTGGGGATGGGCAAGGAGAGGTCCCAGAAGGGGTCAAAGGCTGTGGAGCAGTAGCCGCACTCGCTGCAGGTCAGGGAACTCTTCAGCTGCCCGACGAAGAGGTCTGGGGGAGAAGGGAGGAAGAAGGGTGGGATGAAGGGTGGGAGGGAGAGGGCTGGGAGGGAGAAGGACGGGAGGGAGAAGGTTGGGATGAAGAAGGAGGGGGTGAAGAAGGATGGGATGGAGAAGGACGGGGTGAAGAAGGACGGGGTGAAGAAGGATGGGATGGAGAAGGACAGGGTGAAGAAGGACGGGGTGAAGAAGGACGGGATGGAGAATGTCGGGATGGAGAAGGATGGGACCCCCAGCCCCCCATCCATCCCTGCCCGCCTCTCCCCAGCGCCCTGCTCACCGCTAACCCGGCTGTCCTCCCGCTCCTGGTACCTCCTCCACATCTGGCGGCTCTTCTCGTCGTCGCTGCGGGGCGGAGAGGCGGCAAGGTGCTGAGCCTCGCTGCCGGCACCCCGCAGGCAGCCCCCCGGCCCCCTGCCCCGGCCCCCACTTACGGGAGGTGGTCCAGGGTGTCGGCGCTGGCCCGCGGCCGCACCAGCACGCGGTTGACCTCGCCGTGAAGCCCGTCGAGGAGGAACCGCAGGAACTCCTGGGCGTCCTGCTGGCTGCGAGACGGGGGGCAGGGGGCGGTGAGGGGCTGGGCGGGGGGCTCGGCGCCCTTTCTCCCCCGTGCCGCCCCCGGCCCCTACTTGTAGCCGACGAAGCGGGGGGCGTATCGCTGGATCTGCGTCTTGAACTCGGAGGGGCTGACGCTGTCGTTGGGGGACGAGGTCCAGAGCAGCTGGATCAGCTTGGCGAATTCTGCGTGCGGAGACGCGGCTCAGCGCCACGGGTGTTCCCCGTCCCCTGTGTGTCGTGTCCCCCCCTCCCGTCCCCCCAAACTTTGGGGTGCCTTTGGGGAGGGGGGGGTTTGCCGCTACCTGCCATGAGCGCGGTGCGCATGCGGCTGTTGTTGTTGAGGTCCCGCAGGTACTGGTTCTGCAGGCAGTAATCCCGCAGCTCCCTGGTGTTGCTCAGGCACTGCAGGATGGAGTTCATGAAGCACTGGGGGAGGCAAAGGGAAAAGAAAAAGAAAAAAAAACAACAAAAAACCATGGCAACGGGAGTGCGGAGGGAGGCGGGCGGCGGCGGGGGGACACCCGGGGAGGGTGGGCAGAGGATGGGGACGAAGCGGGGTGGAGAGCGGGGACCCCTCCGTCCGCCAGCACCACTGGGAGCGGGGTGTGGGGAGCTCCTGGAGCCAGAACGCGGGGTCTGGGGGCGAGGGAAGGGACGGGGTGCTCGACACCACCCCCAGCTGTGCCCGCGGAAGGACACGGTGCGAGCCAGGAGCCCCGCAAGTGCTCACCGTGTTGCCCAGGTTCCGCAGGCCGGTCAGCCCCTGCACCGCCTTGGAGCTCTGCGGAGAGAGGGAGCAGGGCTGGGACAAGCTGCCCGTGGGGTGGGCACCCCCATGGGGCAGCCCCCCAGGGGGGCACAGAGCAGGGCCAGCACCGCGGCCGCTCCCGGTGCCGGCTGAGCGCAGGACGGTGGCCGAGGACCCGTGCTGGTGCCCAGCTCCCTGTCCCGGGATGACACCCAGGGCTCAAAGTCCCCCTTGTTACCCCGTGCCCTGGGCTGCGGGCCAGGCTGGCCGCCCCCTGCCTCCTTTGTGCCCTGGGAAGCTGGGGGTGGCATCGCCCCACGGTGCCCCACAGTGCCCCACGGTGCCCCACGGTGCCCCACGGTCGCTCATCCCCCCCTGGGACACCCCAAACCAGCACCACACGGATTTGTGCACGGCTCCTTTGTGGGGTTCAATCCAGCGAGGGTGCTGCGGGGTGCACCCCCGGGTCGGTGCCGGGGGCAGCCCTGCTGACGGTGCCCCCCCAGGCTCCTGCAGGTTGCTGTGGGTCCTCCCTTCAGATGCCCGCCCGGGGCTGCCTGCTCCGGGCGCGAGGAGGGCGAGGAGGAGGAGAGGAGGGGGCCCGGCAGCTCTGAAATAGCAGCAGCTGGTGCGTGTGTGGGAGGTGCTGAGCACCCAGCCCTGACAGCAGCCCAAAATAACCCAGATACAGTTACACGTGCGCCTTCGCCATGGTGCAGGCATCACCCACCGCAGGGCCGCCGGCACCGCCGGGCACCCAGGTGCCTGGTGCGGCCACACGCGGCTCCGCAGGGCAGCCCCGTGCCCCGGCGGGGTGCTGGCCCCCGTGTCCCAGCACCCTAAATCCCCGCGGAGGTGCTTGGCCACCTCCTGTCCCCGCTCTGAGCAGGGCACGGTGGCAGGCAGGGTGGCACAGCTCCTGGGGGACACCCCTCGCCCGCCGCTCGGTGCCCCAGGAGGGACCAGGGCGTGGGGGCAGACCCCACGGAGCGGCCCCAGGAGCTGGAGCCCCCCCACGCCGTGGCACCCCAGCTCTGCTTCCACCCCCTGCTCGGTTTTATTTTTCCCCTCCCCTGGGTGACTCAACTCCAGCTAATCCCCCTCGCCCGGCCGGGGTGTTATCTAGGACACGGCGCTGCTCGGAGGCGGCGGAGGAGAGCTGGCTCACGCGGCGGCGGCGGCTGGGGACTCCCCGAGGCTGCACTGCGGGAGGGGGACGGGGCGCAGGGGATGGGGACAGGGGACAGGGGACGGGCTGTCGTGCTCCATCCGCGTGCCGAGCAGCCGCCGGGGCAGCGGGACGGCCGGGGCAGGTGTAATTACATAAACGCCCAGATCCTGCCCCCCTGCCCCATGATGTCTCCAAGGAGGGGACACACCGTGGGCTGCGTGGTGCTGGGGACAGCCAGGCTGGCCCCGGTGGCACCGCCATGGCACCGGTGTGGCCGCCAGCAGCCTCCGTGCACCGGCCAGCACAGGGCACGGGACTTGGCCAAGGTCACAGCAGGGGCAGGGGTGGCACAGGGACCCCGGACACGTGCTGCCACCTCCCCTCCTGCCCCCTGCTCGGGGCAACGCCCGGGGCTGCCGGGTCCCCCCAGTGCTGCCAGCGCCCGGTGGCACCCATGGGTGCCAGCCCCGTGCCCCCCGTCCTGCGGCAAGGGGCACCCCGAGGGGCAGCCGGGGGGGACCCGAGCTCCCCGGGGAGCACAGGGGTCACCCCCTCCCGGCACCCCCTCCTGCGCCCCCCAGGCTCCCAGCTCGTACCTTGGTCTTGTTGAGGACGAGCCCGACGAAGGTGGAGACCAGCAGGGACCCCGGCATGGAGGCGCGGGGGCGCAGCTCCTTGTGAAGGTCGGGGAGCGCGGGGGGCTCCTCGGGCAGCGTCACCGTGTACGAGTCCCTCATGGCTCCCCTCCCGGGTGGGCTGAGGCGGCGAGGGGGGGCTGTGGCCGGGGGGGGCCACGGGGACCCCCTCTCTTTGGGCCGGCCAAGGTCAGGGGCACGACGGGGTCAGGCGGCCGGCCTTGCCGGAGCACCGCCGTGGCCGAGCGGTTGCGGTGCCGGTGCCGGCTCTCGGGGCTGACGGCACCTGAGCAGAGCTCTGACATCAAATGGGTGGAGAGGCGGCAGCAGCAGCAGGGCTCCGTGACGGCCAGCCCCCGCCGCACCGCGTGGTACAGCCAGCCCCAGAGCCAAGGGGGCCCGCGAGGGGCGGCCGTGCCCGCCGGCCACGCGCTCGCCGTGCCGGGACCACCGGGGGGGATGCGGGGAGCAGCCCCCTGCCCCCTGCCCTACGGCTCCCTGTGCCCCGGGGATCCATCCTGCCACGGCCGTGGGGCTGGAGGGGGGTCGGCGTCACCCAGCAGAATCCCCTTCGATGTCCCCCAGCTGATGGGGAGCAGCCCCCAGCCACGGGGTGCCCGGAACGGGGTTGCAGCCGAGTGGGATTTGGGATCGGGGTTTGGGATCGCAGGCACACGTGCTGCCCACGGGGACAGCAATCGGCTCCCCGCGGTGCTGCTCTGGGGACAACGGCAGGCAGTGCGTAGCCCCCCACTTCGGGGGGCTGCTTTAGGGCCGGGCTCCGAGGTATTTCGCTGCCTGCTTCCCTCCACCGAGGCAAAACCCCCGCAAAGCCTGCGTGGGGCAAAGACCCCCCCCCCATCCCTCCTGACATCAGAGGGAGGGGGAAACTGAGGCACGGTGCGGGCAGGGCTCCAGCTCTGCCCCTGCAGCAAGGGCAGGTGCGGAGGCTGGCAGGGAGCCCGGCTTCTCCTGCGTCCTCGTCCTGCGCCTGCCTCCGCTTCAACCCCGCTGACCGCAGCCGGCCCAGCGCCCGCTGCGTGTGCCCGGGTGTCCTGGGGAGGGCGGGGAAATTTCCACGGGCAGGGAGCGCGGCCGGGCTGCTCCGGGGCTGGATGGAGCCCCCTCCAACCTCACCGGGACGCAGGCACCGAGCGGGGGCTGCTTTTCCCCGTGCCACCACCCCCGTAGGCAGCGGTGCTCCGTGCACCGCGGTGGTGCGCGTTCGGCACAGCCGGCGGAGGGGCTCGGATGGAGGGGCGGGGGGGGTGGGGGAGGAGGGAAGGAGACTATTTTTGGCACCGGCAGAAATATCTGAGGAGGCATCTTGCAGCGTTATTCATCTGCAGGGCCAGGGCTTTTTTGCATCACAACAGGATGCTTGGCGTAATCCTCGCTCGCGGGGACATATATATATACCCCCCCCCCGGGGTGTGCGCGCCGTACACGCGGCGGGGACGCAGCGTGCGCGCCCCACGGGGCTCACGCTGGTGGCGTGGGTGCCCCACAACTTGTGGGGCACAGCTCGGGCCCTGGGGCCGAGGCACAGCACCCCAGGGAGCCGTGCACGCCAGGCTCCGCTCATGCCCTGCAGCTCAGCGCACGGCTTGGGGGCAGGATAGGGCCCGCTGCGCGCCCCGGGCGCTGTGTGGGTGCTGGTGCAGAGCTCCCCGGGGATGTGCTGTGCCGGCTGAGCCGGCTCCACGGCAAGCGGGGTGCTGTTTGGCCACATCCCGTGCCGAAACTCGTGCCCTGGTGACTTCAAGCGCCCTCCAGCACGGTGCCCTCCAGCTGGAGCGCCATGTGGGCTCCTGGGGCAAGCTGCAGCCGCAGAGCAAAGGAGCCAGCGACCTGTCCCCGGCTGTCCCCTCTCCAGCGGTGACCTTCTGCCACGGGCAGAGGTTGCCACGAGCCCGGCTGGCACCACGAAGGCAGGAGCAGGGCTGGCCACGGGCCAGCACCGTCAGCAGCCCGGGATGGGGCTGCGGAGAGCTCCTGGCGTTCCCGTGGGTGGCTTTGGCCTCCCGACCCTGCGTCCACGCGGGTCCACGGCTCCGGTCCCACCCTTCCCAGCACCACGGCTGCAGCCCCGTGCCTCTCCCCGTGCCCTGCGGGGTGGTAAACTGAGGCACAGAGCCACGGGATAGGCACAGCTGGCCGCGGGCACCCTCGTGTCCAAGCTGCAGGCTCCTCCGCTTCACTTCCAAGTGAAGTGCCGAGGCAGGAGGTGGCCGGGAGCAGGCACGGGGCCAGCCCCTGCCATGCCCTGGCTCCGGCAGGGTCGGGGGCTGCCGGCACTGCCCCCGGGGCCGGGTAATGGGGCAGAACTGATGGCGGTGCCGGGGCTGCGACGCGCCCTCGTTTCCGGCACCTGGCGTGCCCGCGGGCACCTGCAGCCCGTTTTACGGCCGGTACGTTCGCTTCCCAGCTTGGGAACGGGGGAGAAAAATGCACAGGGATGGAAAATAGCAGGTGTGCGCATTAAAGCACCGGGGAAACCTAACCAGCGTCACCGATCCGGCCTCTCCTCCTGCCCTGTTCCTCCCCAGCACCCTGCGCCAGCCGCCGAGCCCCGCTCGCTTTTGGCACCCCTTGGGTGGCAGGGGCAGGGTGGGCACGGGGGGGCAGACCAAAAACAGGGCACTGACAGATGCTGGCAGGGGGCTGCAGTAGCAGAGAGGGGTTAAGGCAAGGCAGAGCACTGCCACGAGGCTGCACAGCACCAGCTGCAGCTCCTGGTGGCCTCTCCTCCCTGCCCCACACCTCCCCAGCCCCACCAGTGCTTCTGGCTGCTCGTGGCAACCCTGCCCGGCGCCCTGCTCGCTCCTCGACTTCTCCATCCCATGGCAGGGGCCAGGCCTTGAGGATGATCCCACAGCCCTTTTCCCAGCCCCTTGGGCACAGGGGGGGGCTTGGGTGGGGAAGGACAGAGCCCCTCATCCTGCTCTTGGGGAGCAGAAGGGGACCCCCAGCCCTTGTCCTCCCTGCTCGGTGGGATGGAGCCGTGGGGAAGCACCGGGCAGGTCGGACCCTGCTCAGGGGGACGCCGACCTTGAGCGCGGGGTGGAAAGGGAGCGGGAGACAACACGGGCACAGCCTGATGGCTCCTTGGAAGGGAAGCCAAGTGGAAAATTACCAGGCTGCTGCTGTGCACGCCTGAGCAGGGCTGCGTGCGTGGTGCCTGCTCCCAGCCCGGGCCCAGGCTCCGGGGATGGCGCAGCGCCGATTTGGACCTGGGGCCCCGAGCGCCACCGCCACGTGTGATGGAGCAGCCACTGCTGCCAACGGTGGCCCTCGGAGCTGCTGGGGGACAGGGAGCAGACAGCACTGGGCCTGCTCAGCCCTGGGCACGTCCAGCGGCTTGGGGACACGGTGCCGGCACGGCGCACACCCGTGGTGGTGCACGGAGCATGCACCCAGGCGGGTTTGCGTACGGAGACGGCGCAAAACCAGCAGCACCGACGGAGACCCCGAAGGGGAGCGCACCGTTTCCTTCAGCCCCACGGCTCAGCACGACCCCGCACGGCCCACGCACCCCACCAGCTTTGTCTCCCCCCCCCCCACGGTGCACCACGTACCTGGGGGTCGGGGGCAGACGTGCCGCCGTAGCCGTCGCTCCTCTCGCAGGGCTGGCTGGCACCGTGGGTGCCGGCGGAGGACAGGACAACCTGGGGGGGGTCCGGGGGGGCTGTAGGGGAAGCTGCAGGAGCTGCTCTTCCTCCCGCAGCTCTCCAGGTAGTCGCGGACGTAGTCGGAGTGTGCGGCAGCGTGGTACAGACCCTGCAGGGCGCCGAGCTCCTGGCGGCCCCGGGCAGCGGGGCTGGAGGCGTAGGCGCTATCCGAGGCGTGCAGCCCCGAAAACTCCCGTGCCAGGTCCGAGTGGCTGATGGATTTGCGACGGCTGAGGGGCGCCGCGGTGGGCAGGTAGCCAGGGGGGCTGCTGGGGGACCCCGTGAAGGTGTAGCACGAGCCCCCGCTCAGCCCCCCGCCGGGCGGCCGGGGCTGGCTGCGGATGTAAGCGGGGCTCAGGCGGATGCCGGAGTCGGGGTACAGGGGCAGGCGGCCGCTGTCGTAGACGCCGGTGGGGGACGGCCCGGCGTGGTGGTAGCGGGGGGAGGAAGGCAGGTAGCTGGCTTTGAAGCCGATTTTGTCGCTGTCGGCGTAGGCCGTGGTCAGGGTGGAGCCGTAGGAGGTGTAGGAGCTGTAGCCGCCGGGCACCTTGCCGTAGGTGGTCTCGGCATAGCGCGACGAGTCGACGTACCGCTTCAGCGTGGAGGAGAGCTGGGACATGCTGGAGGCTGGGGCTCAGCGGGCTCGGCTGGAGGCATCGGCTGCAAAGACAAGAGCCTGGGCTCAGCTTCGGGGGGCTGCAGCCTGCACAACGGGGTGCCCACCACTGGCACCCACCGGAGAGACCCTGAGGGGGGCGAGCAGGGAACAGCGGGGACCCAGGGGATGGTGTGCGGGGTGGCCGCGGATCCTTCCAGCCCTTCTGGAGAGGTCGGGGCAGCAGGGCACTGAGGGCAGTGCCACCTGGGTGCCTGTGGGCACCTGGAGCCACAGGAGGGAGCCTTGGGGCTCTGCTGGGCATGGACGGAGGCGATGGGCACCCATGGGCAGGGGACTGCAGCCGTCACCTCTGCCTTGGCATCCCAGCCACGCTGCCTCATAGCTGTCAGTGCAGGAGTCCTGACTCTCCATCCCTCCTCCCCACGTGCTGCCAAGTGTCAGGGAGCTGCTGAAGTCCTTGCAGCAGCCCCAAGCCACCCAGGGGCGGTGGGGGCCGTGGGGACAGCCAGGGGTCACCCGCTGCAGGATTCTGCCTGTCTCCCCGGCACGCCTGCGCCCAGCCGGCCTCCCATCAATAATTCAGGCCAGCCCAGCCCTCGTGGCCCCTGTCGCCGAGCACAGCCAGCCCAAAGGGATGGGTGACAGCACAGCACCGGGTCCCCGGGGGGTTGGTGGCTTCTGCCATGCGTGGAGCAGGAGAGAGGTACAGGGGACAAGGGCGGGGGCACCTGGAGGAAGAGGGGAGCCAGCCCGGAGCCGGGCAGGGCGGCCAGCCGCCTGCACCTGCTTAAGCAGGGGATATTCGAGGTGGAAAAATACTTGCTCACGGGCTGACGGCTGGGCCCCTACCTGTCCTGGGGCCGTGCTCGCTCCCCGGGTGCCTCACGTCCCTTCCCTGGCCGGCCGGCAGCTCGTGCGGCTCCGAGAGTCCCCAGTCACCCAGGAGATGACCCCGGCTCCGAGGCTTTTCCCAGCCCCGCCAGGGCGGGCGCTGGCCCCGCTCCAAACCGGCGCAGAGGTGCCGGGGACGGAGCCCGGCCCTCAAAAAGTGGGGTGCAGCCGAGCTTGGGGATGGGGACCGGAGCCTGGCCACGGCAGGATCCTCCCTGCCTGGCCCTAGGCTGCTGCTGCTGCTGCCATTGCCGGGGCGCAGCCGTCCCGCAGCACGGAGGAAGCTATTTACAAGCAAGAGCAAGCCGGAGCGCACAGACCTGTTTGGGAGCCGAGGCTGAGGGGTGAATAATGCGCTCGCAGGCAAATGCGCCACCAAACACCCGGCTCTCCCCCACCTGGCCGCAGCCGCCCGCACGCTCCAGCACCGGGAGGACCCCGGAGCTGCTCGGCCAAGCAGGATCCGATGAGCACCGAGGGGGTTTGCTATGGGATGGGGGGCCCGGCCAAAGGCTGGCATCCCCCCATGGGCATTGGGGTGAGGGTGCTGGAGCCCCGTGGCTCCAACGGGTGCTTTCTGGCAGCGGGACCGGTCCCCGCGGGGCACAGCGTGCCGTGGGGATGTGGGGAGCCGGTGGAGGGATGTGGGGTTTGGGAGGGGGAACCTGCCCTGGGCACAGCAGGGAACCCGCTGGCATCACGGGAGGAGAAATCTTACCACGTAGGGCCGCCGTGTCTGCTAGGAGCACCCGTGCTGTGCCGTCCCCGTGTCACATCCCAGCGGACCCCAGGGCTGTAGGAGAGCAGAGCGTGCCATGAGCCCGGGGAGCCGAGGAGGTGTGAGAAATCCCCGGTTCCTCCCATCGCTTCCTGGGCCCCTCCCTGCCCGTAATAACGCTGAGCTTTCCTGCTCCCTGGCAAAGCCCTGGGGCCGGCACGGCTGACTCAGGCCTCCTGCACCCTCATCATCCTCCCCGGGGAAGCTGAGGCACAGGAATGTCCGGTCCGCGGCCGCGTGCCGGGGTGCCAGGAGCCAACCCCGAGGGGAGCCGGGAGCCCGCTCCTTTGGGAGCCCATCCCAACCTCCTGCTCCCAACGGGACCCTCGAGCTGGGGTGGCAGCAGGACTTCTGGAGAGGCAAACCTTCACCCCGGAGGCTGAGGCAGGCGGGGAAGGCCGCCGTCCTCTCCTGAAGGCCCGGTGCCGGTTTCCCCGGTGGCTGCTGTCCCCCTGGGTGGCCGCGGAGCCCCAGGGCAGGCTCAGCTTACACGGCCCTGGCTCCGTCCAGGGAGCTGCGGCACAGCTGCTTCTCACTTACGCAGGCTTGGAGCCATGTCCCCGTGCCCTGAGACACAATGTCCCAACCCCGGGGGGTTACTCGCGAGCTCCCGGCCCTCTCCGGCAGCTGGGGGACCCTGCGTGGACCGAGGACACCCTGGGGCCGAGGGGCTGCAAGTCCTGAGCCCCCCCCCCGGGGTGTTCGTGGCCGGGGGTTTCCCCAAGCTGAGAACTCCCCCAGCTCAGTGCACGCGTGCCGGCCGGGCGTCACCGCCGCTGACACATCCCCGCCTGGCTGCAAAACCTGCTGCTCGCCGCTCCCGGGCCGCCCCCCAGGCAGCAAAACCCCAACCCCACGGGGGGAACCCTGACGTAGGACCCAACGCCTGTTATTGCTTTGAGGTCTGCGGGTGGAAAATAAGAAGAAAAAAAAAAAAGAAGGGACCCCGGGGAGGTGAGCGGGACGTGGCTCTGCCCTCCCCAGGGGGTGCCGGGTGTGCTGCGGGTTTCCCATGGGATCCCAATCCCTGGGGACAGCAGGAGTGAAAACATGTCCCCTGTAGCTTCACCCGGCTGAAGGGAGAAAGGGGGGGATTTTAGGGGTTCTCCCTGGCACCTCGCAGCCCTCTCCCCCATGGCACGGTCCCCGAATGGTCCCTCTACTCACCGGTGTGCGTGCGCTCAGGGGCGCGAGGCCGGCGCGGTGCTCATGGGGCGACGCCGAGCTGGGGGAGCCGCTGCTGCCTCCTCGGGGCGCTCCCCTAGGGCCGGAGCAGAGCGAGGGGTTTTTGGGGTGCCGACGGCAGGGTCAGGTCCCCCCCCGGGGCTCGGCTCCTCCACCCGGGCTGGGAGCGGGCGCAGTGGCCGGAGGGGCCGTGCCGGAGGGCTGCGGGGCCGCGTAAAAACGCCACGGCAGAAATTCAGGGCTCAGGTTACCGGCTAGATAAATATAGTGCCTTTATCTGACCTCGCAGGGCGCCCGAATGCGCCTCTCGCATTCCAGCCTCACCGAGGCTTAAAGGGGACGAGGGCCCCAGGGTGGCCCACGGCAAGGGGAGGCCAGGAGGGGAGGCTGGAGAGGAACGGGGGGCTCTGGGAACCACGGAGGATGCCTGAGGGTAAGCGTGGGGAGAGAGGGAGGTGGGGGTCCAGGAGGGGGAAGGTGGGCATGGGGAGGAAGGAGGAAAGCTTACAGCACAGCAGGAACGGGCCAGGATGACCCTTTGCCCCCCGTGGCTCCCCAGGGACACGGGGGGACATCAGGGCACAACCCCCAGCACCGCTCCCTGACGCCCGACCCACCCAGGGCGGCTCGGCCTCGCGGTGAGCCGGCACCTCGGTGGCCGTGACTCAGCCAGCACCTGCCGACGATAATTAGGCGGGATGCAATTAGGCTGGCATTTTCCTCCTGCCCGGCTCCAGCCCCGAAACAGGGAGGGCCACGTGAGGCTGGCGTCTGCGCCTGGGTGTGACTCCGAGAGGCTGCCATGGGGTCATCAGCAGCGCGAGGGGCGGTGGCACGACCCTAATCCCATACCTGGGGGGTGAGCGCACCCCACACTCCGTGCTTCTGGGGACAGCATCAGGATCCCGTGCAGGGAGCAGCGTGAGGCTCCTCCCGGCTGCTTTAGAAGCTGCCAGAGCCCTTGGCATCCCCAGGGGCATCACACGGGCGCACGCAACACGCACGTCAGCAGGCACGCGGGAAGGACCCTGGCACGGCACGCACGCCGCCCCGGGGCCGGGAGCTCTGGGACGCACCCGCATGCCCGGCCCCGCTCACACACGGTCCCTGCCCATGGGATGCCAGGGCCAGGGCTGCCTCCGCGGGCACGGCCCCACCACGGCGGGCAGGATGAAGGGGGCAGGATGGAGTCGGGGTGCTGGGGGTGCCCGTGTGTGTGGTGTGGGGATGCGGACACGGGGTGCCCGCTGGTACCTACCCCGCTTCGCCCCTCTCCCGGCGCCGCAGGTGGCCCCAGCCCTGAGCTCACAATGGTTTCGGTGGGATGGAATGGGGTGGGATGGGGACATGGGGCTCTGTCCCAAGGGGCAGGATGGGGTCACCCCTCTTCCTGCTTCTCCACGCAGGGCTGGAGCTGCCGAGGAGGTGCTGAGCCCCCCGTAGCCCCCCGCCCCAGCCCGCACACACGGGTGGCCACGGCTCCAACACACGACCTAGGCTTTTATTGTGCAGACGGAGGAAAACTCCCGGAGGACAGGTGTTTTTGTTGTTGTCGTTGTTGCTTTTTCGTAGGGTTGGCTTTTCTTTTGTTTTTTTCTTTTTTTTTTCTCCTTTTAACAGAATTTCTTTTACGACAAGCTGTGGAAACAACTACAAATGTTCACAAAAAAAGATAATATGAGACTGGAGACGTGTCCGCGCGGTCGGCCGGGCTCTGCCCTACCCCGGCGCTCCCCGGGGAGCTCCGACCAGCCCGGGGAGCGGGGTGAGCAGAGCCTCCACCACACACGGCCTCGGCAGCACTAAACAGCAAGCAAGCAGGCAGCGAGAGGGGCAGGGACGGGCAGGAAGGGGCAGCGGGGCTGGAGGCAGCTCGCGGCGTCCGGAGGAAAGCGAGGAGCGGGGAGCAGCTGCTGGGAAGGGCTCTCAGCCGTTGCGGCACAGCCCGGGGAGCTCGGCAGGGCTTGGAGTTGCCCCACAGACCCAGGTGGTCCCGTCCGTGCCTTCCCCAGCCAACTGCCCGCTCCTGGGCTGGGGTGTGCAGGGCCGGCCCCGTGGTCTCTCCTGGTCCGAAGGCTCCTGGGGTCCTGCGGGGCATGGGGACAGGCTGGGGCTGCGCTCGGGGTCCCTCTCTCCACCTCTTGCTGACCCCTGGGGACATCCTTATGGAGGCGGTGGCCAAGAGCTGAGCTTGCTTTAGCCCATTTTTCCTCACTTCAATAGAGAGAGAGGGGGGATGCTGGAAGGGAGCGGGGAGGCAGGGGGGACACATGGGCTCCTCCCAGCAGCATGGAGGGGCTGGAGAAAGAGGGGGGCGCGTGCCATGGGGAAGGACGGGGACCCCCCAGATGTCCCCATGGAGCAGAGAAGGAGATGGGGCGGAGGAGTGGTGGTCCCCTGGGGGAGCCCCCTCCCCACCTGGGGGCACGGGGCGCTGGCCGGGCTGCGGCTAGCTCGGAGAGGCTCTGCGGGCCTCCGCTGCGGGCGCTGGCGGCGCTTCTCTCGTCACAGCTAAGGACTGGTCCCCGGGGAGAACCAGGGGGGGCCCAGGGCTCGGGACGAAGTCTGGGGGGGCCTCGCTTCCAGCCCGGCTGCAACAAAGAGAAACCACCAAGTCACCCCGCTGGCACCTGGTCTCCTCCCCGTCTCCTCCCAGCCCCGCGCTCTGCCGTCCCCTCCCTTACCTGCTCGTCCGGCTGTCTTTCCCCAGCTGAGAACAGGCCAAAGAAAAATATTAAAAAAAAAAAAAAAACAAAAAACACAAAACATGAAAGAAAAGGGGCGGGAGAAGCAGGCTGTGCGGGGCTGAGGCTCCGGTGCCCCCAGCACCAGCAGAACCAGGGGAGGGCGCGGTGGGAGAAGCGACGCTGCCTAGCGGAGCCACCATGCTTCGGAGCGGGGCGTGCGCGCGCGTGCGTGCCGGCGGGTCTCAGCACAGGGCAGTGGTTAGCGTTAGATATACGGCTACATAGAGATAACATAGAGAGAGGCTTCGTTTCTTCCAAATCTGCTCTTTCCGAGGGCTGCGCTCTGGCGGGGGAGGCGGGTTGGCTGGGGTGCTCCGTGGGGGGCGCGGGGTTTTGGTGGTTTGTTTTGTTTTTTTTTTTTTTTTTCCTTTCACAGGGACACGAAGTCCACGGCTTGCAGGAGAGGCAGGGAAAGGAGGAGCAGCAGGAGCCACGAAGTGTTCTGGATCAAGAGGCTGAAGCCGGCGCATTTCTCCAGTTTGTCTGCGAGGATGGGGAACGGGGAGAGAAGAGATGAAATCCCCCTGGGAGCCAGGCACAGCAGTGCGGCGAGCCCAGCCCACCCCAGCGCCCGTTCCCACCTCGTGCCCACGGAGCAGGGAGGTTTTTGGGGATGCAGAGACCCCGGGGAACACCAAACCCTGCCTGTGCCTGAGAGTGGGGACAAGGGGGAGGGCAGCAGGAAGGGCTCTGCAGCCAGAGGGGTGGTCCCAGGGGGTGCAAACGTGCCAAATCCCACTGCACCCCTGTTCCGGGCCACGCACCCCTTGTGTACTTGGCCCCCTCTGCTGGGACTGGCTGGGAGGAAAGGAAACATTGACGGGGCTCAGGGAGGCTTTGGGGACATCGCAAGGGCCGGGGCTTTCTTCGCTGGCCCTGCCAAACCGAGGGGCAGGGGGGTAGGAAGGGGCTGAAGGGGAGCCGGAGGCCGGGCGCCGCTGCCCCTCTCACCTTTGATGACAGTGATGTTCTTTATCTGGTTGCCGGTGTAGTCGTTGGTGGCCTTCAGCTCGCACATGTAGACCCCCTCATCGCTGGTGGTGAAGCTCTGCAGGTAGAGGCACACCAGGTTCTTGTGCATGGTGACGTTGGCGCGGCTCCGGTAGACGTTCTCGGAGACGCTGATGGTGCTGTGGATGACGTGCTTCCTGTTGTCCTTGGTGATGCTGAACTCGTAGGTCAGCGGGTTGCTGGTCTTGTTCTCGTAGCGGCAGTCCACCCGCAGGCTCTGGCCCAGCAGGCAGGCACTCAGGTCCTTGATCATCTGGCACTGGGCGGCCTGGAGCACTGGGACAGGCGGGCAGGGGTGGGACAGGGGACGACGGTGAGCACCGGGGACACCCGAGCAGCCTCCCGGCCACGCGGGTGCTGCATCTCCCCCCCCCCCAGACCGAGAGCCCTACCTGTCAGGATGACGGCGATGCCGACGGTGGGGTTCATCTTTCCGCTGCTGAGGTGCCCGGGGAAGGCTGCCGGCGAGAGATGAGCCTGGGCAGGGGGAGAGAAGCGGTCAGCGAGGCCCCCACCCTGGCACAGGGCTGTGCCATGCGGCTCGCACCTCCCTCACAGATGATGCTCTGCGGCTGGCTGCACGGGGAAAGGATGGGGATTGAGCACTGCGTGTCCGCCAGCATCACCTTCCCGTGTCCTTAGGGGGTGCCGGCCACGCTCTTTTTCCCTGCCTGGATCCCCCTCGTGTTCTGCCCTCCCTGTGCCCCCTCCAGGCTGGCTGTCCGGCCGAGGGGCGGGCGGCAGAAAGCAGGATGCGCCCCGCTGCCCGCCCGGCACGGTGCCAGGTGAGGGACCCTTCGTGCGTGCGCCAGCCTGGCCCCCCCGCGGGTGAGCTCAGCAGAGATGACTCACTGCGATGCAGCGAGGGAAAGGGGCCAAGAGCCACGAGAAGGAGCCGAGGCTGCCAAAGGATGGCACTGAGTCTCCAGGGACCGAGCGGAGCCTGCCCGGACACGGGGTTGGGAAGGTTTTGGGGTGGGAGCGTCCAGCTCCCGGGTCCCTAGGTCCTCGCCCATCCTCCTGAGGGCTGCTTGCGGGCGAGGAGCTGGTGGATGTGCCGTCCAAACCCCAGCCCCGCCAGCGGTCTGATCCGGCCGAAAGGAATCAATTAAAGGTTTGCAGCCCAGCCAAGCAATTGCGTGGGGAATCCAGCCGCAGACATGCGGAGAGGAGGGAGGATGGGGGGAGAAGCAGAGCAGAACCCGGGGCTGAAGGACAGGCCGAGCGCCCTGCAGATGGTCCTTGGGTGGGGACTGCGGGCAGCACCGAGAGGGGGAGCTCAGCTGCCACCCCTTTGGGTCCCCAGGCTGGTGGGGGGAGAGCAGACCCACCCCAACGTGCCCCACCGGAGCCTGGCTCAGCATCCAGGGAAGAGCCGGGAAGCGCCTGTACCACAGCCAGCTGGATTTTTCCTTTTTAGCATTTTTTTTGGGTCTTTCACATAACATTCAAGGGGGAAATACCAAAACCATGTGCTCATTCCGTAGCTGTGAGAGACCTCTATATCTACAACCCCAAACCCTGGCCAAGCAGAAAAATTCCCTTCTATGTGGTCTTGATAACCAAGGGGTTGCAAAGGGGGACAAAGGTGCGACAGAGGAGACTGCGGCTCCTCCAGGAGCCTCCGAGCTGGCCCTCGCCCCTCGATTTACCGTTTCCCAGCTCGGATTTGCTCCTCCTTGAGCATCCTGGGACACTGCCCAGGTCGCAGCCGCAAAACCAGCGCAGATGAGCTCCCAGAGAGGAGGGCTGCCTCCCATCCCTGTGCAAAAGCATGCAGATTTTCCAGGTTTAGGGTCTGCGAGCCTTTCGACCCCTGCGCCCCCCTCTCCCCCGGGCAGGAGCAGAGCCAGATGGGCAAGGTTTGCTCCTGCATGACCCCAGGGGCTGCGAGCAGGGATGGGACTCACAAGGGTGGTGGCACCGGAGGGACTCCAGCCCTCGCAGCACAGGGGGGCACACCGTGGGGTCGCAGATGGGGCTCTGGGAATGGCAAAGGTGGGGACATAGGGGGAAAAATTGGGATGCGGGACACCCCGAACCCCAAAAACTTGACAGTGATAGTGGGGTGCTCGGGGGGCTGAGAGGAGGAGCGAGGAGGGTGCCGTGGGTGCCCGGGCTTGGTGCAGGAGCTGCCGCCCTTGCAGGGATGCGGGTGGGTGCGTGGGTGCGCGCAGGCGTGCCCGCAGAGGAATGCCGCAATCCCGACGGCTGGGGGGGAAAGGAGAAGGAGAGGGGGTACCAGCATCGCTGCGAAAAACCGAGAGCATCCCCCCGCATCGCCCCCCAAACCCCTGAATCCCCCCACGCCCCCCTGCATCGCTCCCCAAAACCCCTGCAGCGCAGCGCCCGAGGCGCGCACGGGGAGCGGCGGTGGGTACCCCCCGGGGGGGGGGGGGGGGGCGCCCCCCCCCCGGGGGGGGGGGGGGGGGGGCCGCTGCCGCCTCCCGGCGCTGCTCCCGGCGCTGCCGCCCGCTGCTGCCCGCGGCTCCCGGCGGGGCTGGGGGCGGTGCGGAGCTCCCGCAGTTTGGGAAGGGCCGGCCGGGTGGCCCCAGCAAATCAGGGCCGGGCGGCGTCACCAAAGCTCAGCCCCCGGCCCTGCGGTGCTTTTTATGGAGGTGGTTGCGGGGGAGGGTCCCTGGTTCTGGCAGCCCGGCCTCAAACATACACCCCCCCCCCCAGCATCCCGGCTCAGGGTTGGGGTGCTGGCGGTGAGGGCAGCCCCCCTCGGTGGGTGATTCTGCAGGCTGAGAGCAGGGGGGCACATCCCCAACGCCATGGGAACCGCGTTTTGCAGAAGAGCTGCGGCCCCCCTGCAATGTGGGGGTGCTTTGCTGGGTGCTGGGGAACAGCAGAAACCCCCCACCCTAAATGTGTAGAAGTCAGGGTCCCTGCCCCAGGTCTCCAAAGCTCCACACTGCAGCTCTCCTCCCTGCAGAGGATGAGGCTCGCTGTGGTACCCTGGGCACCCACCCACCTTGTGTTTTAGCCCCACAGCCAGTGGGGGACATAAAGACTCATCCCACACAGCCTCCCACCCCCACATGAATGGGAAGGGGCTAAACAGGGCTGCTTCTGCACAGGCAAAACATGTTTAGGCCCAGAAAGCAGCTTGGCAAAATGCTTTGGCCCTGCTCTTGGGCAAGGTGGAGGTGAGAGCAGCACAAGGAGGTGCTCACCCTGGACATTCGAGGTCCAAGGCACCCCAGGAAGGAGCAGGGCATGGGGGGTGGCCTGCCCCATCCTCACCTCCTCCCACTCCCCCTGGCCAGGCTCTACAAAAAGGGCTGGCACAGCGAAAGCTGAGATGAAAAGCCATCTTCTGCCCCAGCACAACCTGATCCCAGGTGACATTCGAGTGCCGAGGTTTTGCAAGCTGGCCATGCAGCGGGGTTTTGCTAATCCCACAAAAATCTTGCCTCCAGCTGCCTGATCACAAAGCAGGCTGGGCACATGCTGCCCCAACCAGGGTCTAGCCCCAAGCAGAGGGGGTCCCAACCTGCTGCCACTAGCAGGGTGAAGATCTGGCTCTGGCTGCTGGGGCAGCAGAGCATTGAGTTGACCCAGACCACGGGTCCGCTCCCAGCTGTGTGCACGCATGAACACAATGACCCCGGTGAGCTGGGATGGTACAGACTGATGGAGGAGGATCAGCAGCATGGCCAAGCGGTGCAGGAAGGCACCATTAAGGGCTGGGGACAGATCAATGCTGACACACAAAGGCTACCTGCTCCTTGCCATGCTGCCAGCACAAAAAATGCAGACCCAGCTGTGATGTGGGGCACGCAGCAGCGTGCACACATGCGCATCCCTTCTACATTCAGCCCCACATCTCCACAAGCTGCCTCCTCCACCGGTGAGCACAGACACCCAAGGAACTCAGGCTCAGAGGGCTGCTTTTGGAGTCACGCAGTTGCTCAAGCACCATTGCAAGAGAAGTCAGCTCCCTTTAAATCTCGGGCTGGCAGTGCTGTGGAGAGGCAGGCGTGATTGTGCAGTTTCTGGGCAGCGCTGGCAGGAAGCATCCTGCCGAGGTGTTTGCAGAAGGCTCCTTGCAGAGGTTCTCCAGCTGGATGGTCCCTTTGCTGCAGAGAGCAGTCTGGATGCCATCCATAAAGCGGAGAAAACGGGTCCCCAAGTCACACCTAATGCAGGGGTGGCCCTATAGATTGAAGCCAAAGGAAAGAAGGGGGTGAGGAGGATAAAATTTAATAACTACAGACAGAGCAGGAAGAGATACAGACAGGCACAGGCAGCCCAGCAGCTCAGGCAGACACCAGCAGGCACAGAGCAGCAGCACCGAGGAGCACCATGACTCGGGTGTCTGGCGCTGCTGCAGCAATTAAAAGCTGGCCTTGCCCCAAAGACATGCTGCTGCAGGAGGTGCCCTTCCTGCAGGAAGGTGGGTGCTCAGCCTTCCCAAGAGGAAGGATCTCATCCTTCCCCCCAGCCACGGGAAGCAGAAAACATCTCCCCCTCTCGCTGAGGGATCACAGCTCAGCAGGACTCCATGGGGCTGGCGCACACCCTGCCAGCAGGATGCCCACACCAGTCTGTCCCAGCAGCAGCCCCCAGCTGCAGGAGGCCCTAGCATCCTCCACAGGGTAATTAGAGCCAGGGAGTGGTGGGATGGAAGAGAGAGGGCAGCTGAGAACCAGCACTCTGGCAGCATGGATGGGAAAACCAACCTCCAGGGCAGCAGAGCTGGAGAGGGCAGCAAAGGATGGGGGGTTCTTCCTATAAAACCCAGGCCCTCCCTGCCCCGTCCTTTGAGGGACAAAGACAGGGAGGCTGCAGAAGAGCTTTGCCCTTGATTGTAGAGGCAGCAGAGCCCCCGGGAGCCCAGTGAAGCCCCGCAGATGCTATATGGAGCATGGCCCAGATACAAAGCCCCTGGGCTTTGTGGAGCCACTGCACAAAGCAGGGGTGGAGGAGACTGCGCTCCCCCTTCCTACGTGCAGCACAGCCACAGAAAACAGGGGCAGGCAGGGCTCCTGCTGCAGCAGGGCCTGGGGACAGCAAGCTCAGCATCACCCAGCCACGCAACATGCCCCAACATGGGGATGCTGCACCCCTCCTGCTCATCGTGGTGGCAGCAGCACCACTGCTCTACCAGCGTGGTTAACCACCACTGCCATTTGGCAAGGCAAAGAGACTTTATAGGGAAGCTGTCTGACCACACACCACCCCCTCCTCCTCCAGTTTCAGCACTGCAAGAAGAATACTCGTCCACCAGCATTGGCACCAGAATGTGGTGACCCGTGTTGCAGAAGAGGAAAGCCTCCTGCCAGCATCTCCCTGGGCATTTTCCCCCATCAGAGCTATCAAAGGCCAGGCACTGGGTGGCCACGATGTGGGGACACCTGCACATGAAATAGTGCCTATCAAAAAGAAAGCAGCTGCAAGTCTGACTTCAACCAGAACTGCTGCTGGAGACCCGCAGGTCAGGGACAGCATCACCACCATCATCCATCCCTGAGGACTCAGGGACTTGTGCTCTTTTCACCCAACCCTGCACACAGCTAATGATTATTGTGTAGAGCGCTGATTATTAACCATTTGACCTGATCTGCAGAGGGTCGAGGTGACTAAAAACTCTAGATAATAGTAAAACCACACTGATTACTAGAATTTCTGTATAATAAGCCATACTGATGGCTAGAAATGGTGTAACCATAATCTACACGGACTGCTAAAGATAGCAGATAACCTAAAAGGTGTATGTGATGCTAAAGCTCTGGTTTTAAAGGCTGGCGTTCCCCACTCTGCGGCTGGATGGGAGAGCTGCTCTCTGCAGGGCTTACTGGAAGACCTGGCCCCAGGGGAAGGAGGAACATCTCCATCAGTCAAACCCTTTAGGGTTGGCAGACAGCTCCTAGCTCCCTTTGCAGATTTGGGTCTCTTACCTGCAGGGTGAGCAGCCAGAGGGCTGGTGGTCAGCCTTTTGGCAAGGCTCCCACATCCCATGGTCTCTTCATATCTGACAACACAAAAAGATAACTTGGAGTGGAAAAAAACCTGCTGCTTTGGAGGGTGAAGTTCCCTTCCTTCCTGCTGAACCCCTCACCCCAGGACACCTCCCCACAATTAGGGCCGCAATCAAGGGGAGCACCCTCGGGGTGATGCCACAGTGTGCAATCTCATCAGGTCTGGACCAGCAGCATCTGCCTGGAACAGCTTTAGACCCCTTTGTCTGGGGGGAATTGAGCTGTGGGGTGCCGAGAAAGCTCTTCAGGACCTGCAGGGAAGGTGCTAGGCAGAGAAAGCATCTCAGAGCTTCTGCCCCCATCCCCAGCCTAGCTTTCTCCTCTCTGTCCCAAAAGAGATGAATAATGCAAGCTACAGAACGCAGAAATGGCTTCCCTGCACTTTTCTCCTCCTACCTGCGGGGCCTTCAGGAATGGAAACTGCTTACGAGCATTGCTTATTTATGAAGAACCCATCAGCCAGGAGGTCAACTCTCACCGCGCAGAGAGGAGCAGCCGCTGGAAGCGGTTCTCTGCAGGAATTTGGGTCCCCCGAGCTCCAGGCCAGCTGGGAAGCTCCTCACCCTGGAAGGATTAAATAAAGGCAGGAGGGTTTGTTCAGCTCAGGGGCAGAGCTTGGTTTCTCCCCGTGGCAGGACAGAGGGGAACATGCACAGTGCTTCCCTTTAGCTGCCAGCCAGCTGCTCCCTAAAGCTTGGGGTTGTGTCATCAGCTGTGGCGCTTGCTCAGCTCCCCCATTGTTATCAGGGACAATGGGGGGACAATTAGCTCCAGCAGGGCTGCCCTCCCCGGCCCCCCTGCCCTGGGGACACTGCAGTGACAGGGGACATCACAGCCCGCCCAGCACCCTGCGGGCTCTCCTCCAAGACATGCGGCAAGCCCGGCTGTGCCATCATCCCTGCAGCCACATCTGGCCCCACAGCCAGACTCCTGCTGCACTCCGTCACTCAGCAATCCCTCCCCATCCGTAAAAACAAATTACTGGGAGCAGAGGGAGATCTTCAAGCGCTTCCCAGGGAGCTTTTACCCATTGTTGTCTGCGTCTGGGCTGGAAAGCCTTGTGTTGGCAGGCTTGAGGCAGAGCTGGGAGGCCTGGTCTCCTGTCTCCAAGCCTTCTGCAGCCTCCTCCAGGGGCAGGAACTGGGTCACTTCGTGTCTCTGTGCACAGCCATCACCACAGAAAAACATCCTGAAGAAAATGCCTTTTTTTTTTTTTTTTTTTTGTCTAGGCCAACCCTGATTTGAAATACAGGTCTAGGAGACAGATTACCACAGTCAGCACAGTGAAAGAGTCACTGAACTATTGTGAATAAGAACCCAAAGACCACAGGTAAAACAAACAAACCCAACCAAAAACAAAGAAAAAAGCTTGTTGGTAGCAGTGGAGGAGTTACCAGGTGCCCACTGAGAAGTGATGCTGGTGCAGGTGGCCAAGGTGAGGGCTTGCTGCACATCTAGGTGGTAAAGCAGAAAAAATGTGTCCCCATCTAAAGGACCTGCTTCTTACCAGAGGGATGATACTAGGGAAAGTGCTGGAATTCCCACGATGTGATCAAACTGTCCTCAGCAATCCTCAGGAACCATCACTTGGACGTTTTTGGTCCTGAAGGAACTCAGGTCTCTGGAGCCACATTACCAACAGCAAGCAGCTCTGGGGGAAGTTCAGTTAGAGATTTAGAACAAGCCCATTCATACAAAGCTGTCAGCAACCCTGAACTTAGAAAACTAACTCCAAGATGAACTTGGAATTCTTCAGAAAAATATCAATAAAACGTATTTTTTTGTTGTCAAATCTGAGCATCTGCATTGAAGGTACTTGGTCACGGTCAAGCATGAGGTGACAGCAAAACTTTAACTTGAAAAATCACCCAGCTATTGCCTAGGAAGACAAAGATTCATCCTACAACCCCCACTTACCTGGGAAGATGCATCTTAAAGGCAGTTCTCATTTGCAAGTTGGAAAGATTAACTCCCCTCCAGAATTCCATTGCCTTTCTGAGCTGCTGCTGCTTTACATAACAAATGGGCAGTTAAACAAGCTGAGGCACTCATTCCTAGCACTTTTGTAAAGTTTGGCCAAGCAGCACAACACACAAGGAGGAACAGACCAGCTCCCTCCCCCCTCTGAGGACTTCATCTGGGCCAGCAGCACAGCTGGTGGTGGTTCAGGCTCGGTAACCACAAGTACCAACACAGCTGGGAATGAGGACATCCAAGGCAGGACCCCGTGGAGAAGGGAACTAGAGACTGAACTAGATGGGACTAGAATGGAATCAGACCCATGGGCAGGGCAGGCAGTGCTGTCCTCACTGCAGGAGCTGCTCTTGGCACAATCCCACCCCAGCATCACAAGAGATGTCAGTTTACTCGCTTAACTGACAGCAAAACACTTTGCCAGGAGTTTCCCATCAGAGCTGTCATTCTCACAAAACACTAGGTTTTTTTTTTTTTTTTTTTTTTTCCCCCAAACCCTCCGTATTTTCCTGGGCTAGGCAGGGACAGCAGATGCTGGGGCAAACTTCGCTGCTCTTTTCAGAGGCTGCTCTCTGGTATTGACAGCTGACAAAGAGAGCAGCCACCCGCTGTACAGCTCCATGCCATTACTGGAAATAAACAAGAAAAGGTAATAACACAAAGATTAAATCTTCGCAATTTCTTAAAAGCCTTTATTGGAAGAAGTAAATGCTCCCAAATATTTGTTTGCCAGAAGAAATCTCTCCTTGGAGCTTTAGCTACTTAGCCGATCATGTTCAGAGTCAGAAGCTCCTCGCCACTTGGCACAGCATTTATTCCTAATGGAGTTTGGGATCCTGCCAGTTAGCACTTGATTACAATTAACTCATTCCACTCTTTTAAGATAATTTAATTGGTTTATTAATCTGTGTATTGCTCCTAACAGCTTAACAATTAACTCCATGCTATATGCACAGCTTTATTTGTCTGTAACCAAACCTCCTGGGAAGGGGCTGTGGCACTGCCCTCGCTGCTGTCCCTCACCCACCTTCCCAGGGTCCATCCAAGCTCTTCTCCAAGAGCTGCTTCAGCCCCCAGAAGTGCTGCCATGCCTCCCTAGGGAGGCACAACCCCACGGACACCTCATCACTTTGCTGCCTGCTGACCTGTGCCAGTATTTCAGCAGGCAGAGGCTCCTAGAGCCATTTAACAAATTAGCACAGGATCAAACAAACTCCCAGGTGTAACACTGAAACACCCATGGGGCACTTCAAAGCAAAGGGTCCCATTTTCTGTGCAAATCCTCTGCTACAGCCGGTGCAGGAGCTCCCTCTCCTCCCACTCCCAGGCCAGGCAGGGAGCAGAGGACACCAGGACACCTGCTGGCTGTCACAGAGCTCCACCCCACGGTGACAATGCAACACCAAATCATGCCATAAAACATACTATTTTTTTTTCCTCTGAATTAACTCAGCTTTTGAGTTAAATCCACCCCAAACATCACCGCTGTTCCCTCTAAGTTACCGCAGCTTTTCCTGCTGAGAATGTAACCTCTCCCCCCTCTAGGTTACCTCTATTTTTCCCATTTAAAAAGCCTGTCCCTTCCAAATTACCTCAGCTCTTCTCTAAAAGACATCACCCCTGCTCTCAAGTTACCTCAGAGCTCCCCTCCATGGCATTCACTCTGCACCCTACATATTACCCCAGATTCCTCCCCTCAAACACAAATTCCATCTTTGTTCCCTCTAAATTAGCCTTTCACCTCTACCAACCTCACCTTGCCTCATCTAGTTTACCTCACCCATTCCCTCAAAACCTCCTAAACACCACAATCTCCCCCAAAGTAATGTCTGATGCACACCCAGAGACCAGAGGTCCAGGCCTCTCCTTTAATTTCCCTCCCGACTGAAAAATAAGCATTATCTCCTCCAAAGCAATTTCCCCAAATAACCACATGCACCCACTTCAGATGATTTTGACGTAAAAGCCTCCGCTTTAATCTTTTCCACATTTGTGCCGCTGCTTTCCCAGAACAAACGCTTCCACAGCACAATCTCCCTGCCAGGAACAGCTCCAAAGGGAGCGTGCTGCTCCGTACAGGAATGAGTGGCTGGAAATAACCATAAAAGTTAAGGAAATAAGACTGTTCCCTATGCATTTTGGGGCTTTTTTATTTTATTTTAGGCATATGTATTTTTTTTTTTAATCTATCTCTGATCCTTCCACATGTATAGAGGTTCCTATTTAAAGGAAAATGCCCATTTTCTTGCTAAGGAAGCCCTGGCTTTGATTACAACCCTATAAATAACCCTCCCAGGGATGTGACCTGCTACCACCATCATTTTAAGGGCAGAGAAATGCCACCAGAGCTGAACCTCACCAACCTCCAACCCACACAGACACCAGGACTTGGGTGACCACTACATGCAACGCCCCAGGCTCATCCAGACAGAAGGGGAAAAACATGTGCAATGAGAGCATACCTTGACCATTGAGGTGGCTTTTGGGTTCCTGCTATTCCATCACATCCTTCTAGGCACAGAATGGGGAAAAAAAGGGTCCCACTGAGGCTTTAAAAAGTGGAGGGTCAATGGTAGGCAGAGGGCAGGATTACCATGCAGCTGCAGGGTGAGGTGCTCAGATGCCTGGAGATCCCAGCTGCAGGGGTTGAACACTCAGGTTTCCACTACCAGAAAGCTTGAAGATCAACCCCAGGAAAGGACAAACAGGGCTCCCTGAGCTGACTTGGAATTTCCCCCACTAAAAAATTTCCCCCATTTTGAGTTGAGCTTGGTGGGGCTGGAAGCACACAGCCAGGCCTTGGTGCCTGCTACCTGGCTGGACACGCTGTGCCAACAGGAGATGCTGAGCCCATACCAGCCCATTCTGCTGATTCATGTGCACTCCAGTATTTTAGCTTAAAAGGAGGAAGCTTCACCCCAGCAGGTTACACCAGTTTGGCTATCATCTCTTCTCCCGCAGCTGACGCAGCCAGCACAAACAGCATCACGCTTGCCAGCAGATGGGAGGAACATCTCATGGTGTGCTGCTCTGTGCTGCCAGCACCACTCAGCAGTGCTCTTTCCAGGCTTTTATTACATTATTACATTGCTATTGCATTACGCTTTATTACATTACTTGCTGGACACACCATGTCTGCATCTCCCCAGCCTTCACCAGCTTCTCCCAGAGGTCTCTGGAGATAGGAAGAAGCAAGGAGACTCTGCAGAGGACCTGAGGGACCACCCAGCCCCACCAGCACCACAGCTAGTAGCTGAGAGCTAGAGAACTTGGACAAACACCCTTCCTACTCTGGGTTACTAGAAAATCAAAATACAGCCTTATTTATAAACTCACAATCCCCAAACATATTTCAAGATCCTTACTACTTAAAATATTTAGCCCCAGCCAAATGCCTGCTGCTCTCTGAAGCTGTAAGCCTGAAGGCGGTAGGAACCCTTGCAGCACCTCTCAGCTCCCTGCACCAGGCTGTAGCACAAGCAGAAACCTCCCCAGCCTCCTGGGAAGCTTCTTATAGGGACCCAGCTGCTTCCTGGGGCCAGGAACAATCATGGGCAGCACCTGGGGGCAACTAACAGAGCACAGGTGCGGCTCAGCCTGGTTTCTTGAGCAAACCCATTAACTCTCACATTGTTCCTGTCCTGGAGCTGTATTCTGAACAAAGTACTTTAGACCCTTCACATGGAAAAGCCTTGTTAACATGCAGCCCCTAATCAGGAAGTTACTGCTGTTTTGTAGTGGTCTCCCTGGTGCTTTTTGAAAAGATGACTTAGAAAGAAAGCCCACTTCTCTGCCTTCCTGTGCAAAGGAAAAAGTGGGGAAAACAAAAAATAAAAAAAAGCTATCTCTTTCTTCTCCTCACACCTGGATTTGTACTTTTCATTGCTTTGAAATTCCTGGATACAAAGTACTGGCCAGTCTGATAACCACAATATTCTCCTTCATCACTAAAACTGAGTCTTCTGAAATATCCCAGGTCCTGAAATAATCTCATAAATCATGAGATTATATGAAAAAATCTAAGAAGTTTTTATTTAAGTTCATATGCTGGCTTAGAAACCTTTTAAACAGGCGTATTTCTCAGATTTTTGTTGCAAGGATCAAATCAATCATGACAGGTTCTTTACTATGCAAGCAGCTGAGGGTGTTCGTAATGAGCCAGTCAAAACATAACGTGCCATTTTTCCACAGAATAGGTTTTTTCAATGTTATGATTCTCTGTTTTGAATAGAGTCAGATTTCAGTCAAAAAGAGTGCTGGGCAAGAGATTCTGACAGTGATGTTTAGCAGCATGACCCAGGCCAGGGGAAGTAGCAGAGAAAACATATTCCTTAAAATGCACATCAGTGGAATCTGTGGCTGTCACCCAGGGGAAATATGTTTGGTATTTTATTCCGTAAGGTTTCTTTTCTTTCTTGCTATTTCTTAACTTGAAGTACTTCTGGGTATTTCAGCAAGTTACTGGCATCCAAAGGGAAAAGGGAAGGTTCTGTTGGTGGAAATTGGAGGCAGAGACAGGTGAAATGATAAAGGTAGGGCAGGAATTGGATGAAAAATACACACTGTCAGAAGGAAGCATTGCAGCTATAATCATGCACAACACAGACACAGGTGAAAGCTCTGCTTACAAACATGCACTTAACAAAAAGGGGATTTATTAAGCGTCACAACGTAATCGGCTGTTTACAACAACGCTAGTAAATAAATGCTAGGAAGCAAGCCGCATCCTCTTTTAATGCATCAATTCCTGTCTGTGCTGGGAGACCAGGGCCACATTGCTGAAAATACATTATAAATCATCACAAAAGCTTCCATTCACATGAAGCAAAGTGGTGTAAATATAAATTAATTAAGTGTGAAGTCCCCATTTGTTCTTCTTCTACAAAGCAATGACTTGGATGCAGCTACTTCCTTCCTCCCTTCCCTTTACACCATGTTAATTGCTTTTGCAGTGGAGACACCTAAGGGAATTCGCAATGAAACAACCTGAAAGAAGCCAGGAAGAGTTTTAATAGGGGAAGGCGAAGAGAAGAGCTCCTTGACCTGTGCAGGTGTGTGTGGGCTCAGCCTCTCTGCACGCATTTCATGGCCTTCCAGGGCAGGGTGACCTGAGAGAGGAGTAGTGCTGCTGGGCATCTTTCCCTAGAGTTTTTAGGGAGGCCAAGGTGCTACAGCTCTCCCAGTAATGAAGCTGTAGGGTACAAGGTCAGCTTGTATGGGAAGCAGCCCCCTGTAGCATCATTATTTGCAGCTCCGTGCGGTGAGCAGCAGGCAGCAGCCATCCCGCCTGGCAGCACCAGAGGGTAGCATTGCCCTTCGCTTGGGGATCTGGCACAGCGCTTCTCTTCCTGCACTGCTGCCAGCTTTGCTGGGCTTGGAACAGGCTGAATCCTAAGGTCCTGTGGTGGTCTGGTCTCCTGTGAGAAGAAATGCGTTGTAGCAAGCAGCATTCCTCCGTTCTCCCTGTGGGATGCAGTTTGTTTTATTTGATTTCCCTAGCAAGGCTGCTGGCATAAGACTGGGAGCTCTCCTGGATTGTCTTTGCAAATGTAAAGGGTCCTATTCCTGCAGGTGTGGACCTGGCTGGGAAAGAGCAGGAACCTGCCCTGGCTGTACCCCTCAGAGCTGTGTGGCGTGCCCTGCCTGGCTGCAGCTCGAGCCACCGGGTCCCCTGCAAGCATTTCAAGCCTCTTGTTAAAAACTTCTGGTCTTTGATTGCTTAAAGGTGTTTTCCTGTCTCCCTCCTAGCCCAGCTCCTTGGCACTGTTTACAACTCACAGATAAATTCAAGCAGTGGAAAGTTTCCTTGTTTGCCAAATAAATAGCACTTCTCTGCTTGGGGTGCACGGGGACCTCGCCTGCCCTGTTTCATCCTGCAGTTTTTCTGGGCAGGTTATAAACCCTCGCGCTGCGGGCTCTGTGATGTTGACAGACCTTTCTGTGCAGCTGCTGTAATACCTCTGCTCTACCAGCTGAGACACCATGCATCTCCTGGGATGGGATCAGGAGCAGGGATGCCAATTTTCAGCTATTGGCAGGCTTGTGTGTACTTCACAGAAACCTTTATCTTGCTAAGGATGCCAAGACCTTTCTGTATCTCTTTGCTGGGAGAGGTGAGAATTAAACATGAGTAAGCAAACCAGTCGCAGTCTTGCCAAAGCTGCTGTGCTGCTCCCAGCCTCTGGTTACCCACAACAAGCTCTGCTCTGCCATGGGATAGTGACAGCGACCTGCTGCATGATTTTCTACCCAAGCAGAGCTTGGGATCCTGCTGTGAGCAGCGTTAGTGGGAGGTAGGGCAGAGCTCGACAAGTGTTGGGCACACCATTTCCCACGCAGTTTGGGATGCAGTTTTCCACCTGCAGCTCCCTGGCTGGAGTGGGGTCGAGGCAATACGGGAATATCACAGGTTTTGGAGGTTTCAGAGCAACATTGGCCAGTGACTTGTGGGCCAAACTGGGCAGGGTCTGCATTCTCAGCTCAGCTCTATGTTGGGGCAAAAGCCTAAAACTCTTTTGTAGGGTGAGGCAAGCAGGAGCTGACTTTTCTCTAGAGGGTTGTTTTGGGATGGTGGGGGCTGCAGTATGCCATGAAACTTGGGACAGAATCTAAGGTTCACCCTGTGGCTGCTTTTACCTTGTTCCAGAGCTGCCATGCCACCGGTGTCACAGCACTGGGGACCTGCCAGCACCACCCTCTGTTCCCCGTGCCCCCTGTATGGCATGCTTTCTTCTGCAGCCTTTGGTTCTTCCTTATCGTAAATCCTGTAGGATTTAACTTCTAGCTACTGATCCTTTTGACAGTAATGGACCATTAACTAACTAGACATAAAATTGAAAGTGTAAATCCCTCTCCCTTGGGGAATTAGAAAGCAGGTTTAGGATGCAGGCCATGAAATACAAGAGTTCATTGTAATCACAAACGAGTCCAGATTAACTCTGCCTGCCCAGCATCCCCAGATCTATGCCAGCTGATGAAGAAGAAAGCAAAAGCTGAGGCTAGTGTTGCAGAATCGTTTGCATCTGCCAAGAAAAAGCCTCCAGTCTTAACATCCGAGCGTATTTATCCCATTGTCAAGGTCTTCCCTGTGAGACAGTGAGGGATACTAAGGAATTTTCTCCAGAGCCTGCTGCTGCCTGTGATTCCAGGCTTGGTGCATCTCCCTTTTTGGGACAGAGAGAGAAGGGAAGAGCTGATGAGCATTTATCATGCCCAGCCTGCTAAGGATGAGAGGCCCCGTTGCCAGCACTTCCCGTGGGGTCCCCATAACGTGCCAGGGCTCCGCTGCGCCCCTGTGGCAGGGAGTTTGCTGCTGGCTCTTCTCTAGACCTTGAGAGCAGTGCCCACTGATTAAAAAAAAATTAATTACCTTCCTCTTGCAGGCCTGACTTTCAAGGTCTCGCAGGCCCTTAATCAAGCATCTTCCTTAAAAGAGGTTTTGACTGAATTGCTGTAAGGCTTCATTAGAGCCCGGATCGCCAGGTCAGAGGGGGGACGAGTCCAGAGACCTCGCCGGGCTCTGCTTGTGCTGCATGGAGTGGTTCCAAACTTACCTCGGGAATAAGTGACTGAGTCAGAGAAAAGAGGGGGAAACAGGTTAAAAAGTGGTCTAGCTACCCAGAAATTAAATATCTCCAGCTGGTGCTTGCGGGTTGGTTGCTGGGACTTGCTTGTAGGCACACAGAGGGCTGTTCCCGAGGGTTCACCACCTCCTGCAAAGCACCACGAAGCACCTCTGGTGATGGCTGCACACTCTGCGTGTCCCCAAAAAGTGAAGTAACCGGTGGCTGCTGGTCCCTGCATGCTCTCCTCCCCTGCAGCCCCTGGCCATGCTCCTGCAGCCGAGCTGTGTGCCGCTGTCCGTGCCATTCCTCGTGCCAGCAGCGCAAGAGCAACTGGGAAAAGTGTCTGGAATTTATCACCCGTGGCAGGAGCTTTTGTCTGCAATGAAAAACATTTCCCCCCCTTCCTCTCTTCTAGTGCTTTCCCCCTTCTCTCCTCTCATTGTTATTATTATTATTAAGAAGCTTAATGCCATATGTCTTGCTGTTTCATAAATAACCCCCGTAATCAAGCAGTGCTGGGTAAATGGGCAGTCCAGCTTGTGCAATTTGTTTGACAAAATGAATCCAGAAGAATATGAGTCTGTGGAGGAAAGACAAATAGAGCAGCTTGGATAAATGTGTTAACCAAGAGAAAAATGGCTTGGCAGCGTGGTTGATGCTATATTTATCCATGCAAATGGAGTTCGGGGCTAATTTATTAAAAATAGAGCACGGAGCTCACCAGAACGGTCGGCGTCTCCTGGGAGGGGTGGGGAGAAACGTGGTGCAAACGGGGCTGGGGCTGGCGAGGTCTGGCTGCACCCCGGGGAGGGGGGCAGTGGGGTTTTTTGGGGACTGGTGGACACAGCAGGGCTGGCCCGCAGGGTTCTGTCTGTTGGCAGTGCACGTAGCCATGGATTGCTGTAGCATACCTGGAGACAGTGCTGCGAGGAGCCGAGAAAGGAGAAAAAAATAAAGAAAAAATTAAAAAATCACAAAATCAATGCGTTCAGCAGGTGCTTGTTGACTCTTTGATCTTCTTGCAGTTATTTTTTTTTTTTCTTTTTTTCTTGCCTTTCTTCTGAATCTCTGAAAGTGGATATTAGATTTTTGTTCAGCATCGGGCCTTTCCTGGCCTTGCCTGTGCATTTTAATTCCTTGCTGGAAAAACAGGGCTCCGACTCCCTGTGCTGGGATTCTTGAGACGTGCGAAGGTCCGAGGGGACCCTCAGTCCCTCCAGCTGTGATGTTTGGATGTTTCCTGCTGCAGCAAGGTGCTGGGGGCCAGGAGGGGCATGCTGGTGGCAGCCTGGACTGAGCAAATATTTCCAGGCCTGCAGGATGCTCCGAGGGCTGCAGCGGGGGGGAAGGCAGCAGGCTCAGCCCTCGAGCACCCTGAGAGCACGTGAGGAGGTTTTGCCTGTTTTGTTCCGGGGCTTGGTGCGATCTTTTCCTCTGTTTGCCCCATGGGAAGCATGACCAAGCTTTTATTTTTTATTCTTTTTAAATTCTTTTTTATT
>CM021754.1:4748096-4903889 GCA_011075105.1 Heteronetta atricapilla | reverse complement strand
TTTTTTTTTTTTTTTTTTTTTTTTTTTAAGTGGCGAGCTGAATATTTTAAACAAACACTGCTTAACATCTATAATTTATGGGCAAGGCTTCACAGGAGGAGATCAGTCACTGCGTGGTGCCGAGGGCGGCTCTCCGTCTGCAGCAGCCTCCCTCCGCTGCTGCTTGCAGTCACCTGGCGAGGCAGAAGGGATGAGCCTCGGGCAGCACCCCAAAAATTCCCTGTTTGGAAGGAAGAGAAGCCTCCTGTCTGTCTCCTCTGGCTGGCAGGACCATCTCTGAGCCCTCTCCCAAGCATCTGCCCCCAGGAGCTGCCCCAGGACCAGGGTTTGAGCTCAAAGGCACTGTTGGCCAGGGGAGATGCCGGTGCTGGTCCCTGTCCCTTCTGAGCCCCAGCTTGTTGTGGCCTTGTTCTTTAATGGGAGTGGTGAAATTTTGCTTCAATTAATTAATTTGCTGCTCTTCCCCATTTTCAGGACCATCTTTTATTCATGGCCAAGTGGCGCAGACGCCGCTGCTTCTGCCTTCTCAGGATGTTGGCATTAATATTTCATCCTGGAGCTTGCTCGTGCTGAAGAGAGCTCGTGTCCCATGTACCTGCCTCTTCCCGTTGATCCCGTGCTCCCCCCCTCCGGCCCCATGCTCTCTGTCCCTGTCTCTTCACCACCTTATGGCCTCTCCCCAGCTCGTGTTCCCAATTAAATGCGGTGGGTTTAGGCTGGGAGCCCCAGGGTTGACCTCGGGGCAGAGGGTGCCCTGGCTGCTGCTGCCATAAGGGGTCCTGGGAGCGCCTTGTTTCGATATAAATCAGCGGGGAAGGGGAATGATCCTTATTCTCCTGCCCCCTCCTGTTAGAGCAGGGAAAACGGGACCTGTGTTTCAGCTGCTCAGTGCTTTGGCTGCGACCCAGAAGGCGTGCAGGAGAAAACCCTGGCTCTACAGAGGAGCAGCAGAAGCGATGAAAAGAAGCTCTCCTCCTGCTTCTCCACCTCTCTCCTGGCTCCTGTGCACACACCTCAGGCGTTACACCGCTCCGCAGGGCCAGCAGCAGCCCGTGCCCGCAGCAAGGCTCTTGCTCTGAACACAGGCAGGCCGTGGTGCAGCCGCTGGGAGCAGCCCTTCATGCTCCAGAAAGCTCTTTGGATAAAAACACTGCAGAGTTCCTGAACGGGGAGCAGGCAGAAGCCTTTGCATCCAGGCAGGGAGCACGAAGAAATAACTCCTTGCTGGGGGTAGGAGGGTTCTGGTTCATGCTTGGGCTTCGTTTGATTGTTTTCTTCTTCACCGGGAGTTTTAAGGATTATGCTGACTTCAGAGGGCCCGACAGCTCGTTCCTTGGTTGCCCTCTTCAGGACCAATCTATCCAATGCACATCGCGTTCGGGGCTCTCAGCGGTGTGCTGATCTCAGGCTGTTGCACTCGAGGAGGCAGATTAATTATAGTTCAATTTGTTCCAGCTCAGCTCGAGCTTCCAGGGGTGCCTCTCATGTCAGAGCGAGCTGGGGACTGGGGAGGACGTGTTTTTCCTCCTTCCCACCTTGCAGAGGAGGGCAGGGTGGCCAAGGAGGTGTCCAAGGATGCCTAAGCTGCCTTTGTGCAGGGGGGGGAGGTTGTTTTGGAGCTGTTCGGGCTCTTGAGGAATTGATTTTTTTCCCAAGTGGAAAGGGTTTGGGATGGAGAGAGCTGGGCAGGTGCAGCAAGGTGTTGTTGGCACTGGGGCTGGGGACATGTGCTGTGGCATATGGGATAAATCATCCCTGCCCCGTGCTGGTGGCTTGGAGCACTTGTCCCGGCAGGGGGATGCTTTGCAGCTCCCCTGGGATGGGAAGAGGAATAAATGGAGGGGGAAGCTGGGAACAACTGGTCGGTGAGGGTGGGTTGTGTCAGGGAGCGTGTGCCCGTGAGCGTGCGCTCGTCCACGTGCACGGGGCTGTGCTCAGTTACGGGAACGCGACGTGAGGTTGCAGGATGTGGAGGCTGCGAGTGGCAGAATCTCCACAGCCTCATTAAACCCTCATGTCCAAATTAAATGTCAGATTTGCATAGCGGTTCTGTGCTTTCAGGCCCATTATGCAGCAGCCGGGAGGGGTGGGAGTGCTGTGGGCTCCCGTGGCTGCCTGGTGCGAGGACGCGCTGAGCGCAGAGCCCAGCGGCAGCAGGAGGAGCTGGGGCTGCTGAGCCTGCCCTCCTCACCGGTGTGTTTAAAGCAGTTTACTAATTTACTAAGAGGGCAGGGACCCGGAGCTGTTGGCCCTATTGATGCTTCCTTGTATAGCTGGGGAAACTGAGGCACGGGGAGAGGAGGTGGTGGGTTCACCCAGCACCTTCCTGGGGTTGCAGAGGGGGCAGTGAGCTGCCTGGGCTCCGGCTGCAGAGCCTCACCGCCTCCAGGAAGCCCTTTACAACTCCCCCCAGGCTGGATTGCAGGGAAATCTTCTTTTAATCCAGATTTAATTACCTTTAAAGACAAACAAAGCTCTTCCTTGCCCCTGGGGAAGCTCAGCCAGCAGGGTAGCTTCAGGTGTTGGTCCGAAGCCAGGCTGCAGGCCAGGATGGTGAGCCCTGAAGTGCAGAGGAATTTCCCTTGTTGATGGAGGCAGGAAAATGTGTCAAGGGAAGGAAATCAGCAGCACTCGGAGCTGGTGAGAGGCACCTGGGAAGGAGGCTTATGGGGTTAGGAGGGCTGGCTGCAGGGGCTTCTGTCCTGCAAGGCGGCAGGAACAGGGAGCGATTGGAGAGCATCTTTTTGCAGGGGAAGGTGAGACAAAGCCTCTTCCTCCAGAAAAAAAAGGGTCACAGCCACTTGGATCCATGTTGTGTGCTGCCATGGAGTCCTGCTGGGCCCCGCAGGAGTCCCACGGGCTGTGAGGGGTCAGTGCCTGGGAGGAGGTGGCGAGCAAGAGGGGGAAATGATGTCCCCATTGCTCTGCAGTCCTGCGCCTGCTGCCCTGCACATCTGTGGAGCATGTCACATCCTTCACGGGCCAGATGCTGAAAGATGCTGAACAGCCTCAGAAGGTCAAACGCGGATGGCAGAAACCCCTTCTGGCTGACTCTGAGATGGGCAAGTGACAGCTCCTGCATGACAGGAGATGCCTGGGAGGCAGAGAAGCTTCCGAGTCAGACTTCTCCAGGGAAGGGTTCGCTGATGGAGGGACGAGTTTTCACCAGCTCTGCAGCTGGTGGCAGCTTCTGCACTGCGCACAAGAAGCATCTTGTGTGTCTGGTGCATCGGTCCCTGCAGGGCAGCACAGGGAACCAGGGCTCTGCTTCCTTGTTGGGGCTTGGTGCCTGTGGGCTTTATCCAAACATGCTTTGCACCATTTTCCCCGCAAGGAAAGAGGCCCAGCACTGGGCAGGCTCAGGTCTGGGGGACCTGAAGTATCCCTTCTGGGCACCTTCCCACCTCGTACCTACCTGTAAGCACGGGCGAGCACTGCAGCCCCCCGTCTCCCTGCCTCCCAGCAGGCTGCCAGGCAGGCACGGACATCGTGCCACCAGGGGAACTGCTCCTGATTTACCCCCTCATCAGAAGAAAGGATGTGGCTTTATTAAACCCCGTTGTGAGTCCTGGGAGGGGCGAAGTGATGGAGGATGGGGATAAAACTCTGCGGTCTGCCACGGGCTCCCTGTAGGACTGTAAAGCAGTTGTATGATTCCTCCTGGTCCCACTTCTCCTATCCATAAAAGCCAGGGAGCCTCCTGCCTGGGCTATGAGGAATGCAAACCTTTTGGGGCTGAGGCAGATCATCACAACGTCCAGAGAGAGGAGTTCACCATGGATTTGTTCTGCCACTGTCCCTCTGCCCTGTACCCGTGGGCAAATCCTCAGGGTCTGCTTTACCTCTGCACCAGCTGCCCTTCTGTAACACATGGTGCCGCGTCCCTCTCTCCAAGGATGGTAAAGCATCCTCCCTGCCGTTTAAGGCTCTGAGCTCCTCGGCTACCTAAAAATAAGCAGAGGGGTCGGGTGATAAAGGACACAGCAGCAGAAGGCTTGCTCAGCCTCTGCTTTCTGTCATTGCAGGGGTGGTGCAGGCAAATCCTCGGCTCCTCGGGCAGGGTTCCCCAGGGGCAGCTCTTGGCGCTGCTCGCCCAGCTCCGCTCCGCCTGCTGCGCTCCTATAATCCAGTCCTAAAACTGCTGACAAGTCCACAGAGCAGCATGGGGATGATATGCAACATTAACGTTAAAAACGGGCCAAACTTACCTAGCTGCCTTCATTAGGCAGCCGTGTTTTATTTGTGCGTTTTACTGCCTAATAAATAATCCGACAGGTGAGTTAGTTAAGCTGCCCCCAGGAGCAGGAGAAGAGGCAGTTGTGCAGAGACACCGGGGGATTCTGCCACAAATCAGCATCTGGAAACAGCAGAATTGGTGCAAAATCGGAACAGAAAACTTACAAAAGCCACCGGCACTGAACCTCAACACAAAACTTGCGGAGCAGCCCCAGCCTGTGCTAGCACCGAGCAGGATTCAGCAACAGGAGCAAATTCAGAGCTGGGAGCCCCTGCCTCCCTCGCAGCCCTTCCTGCTTGTCTTCTGCATTCTTGCTGCTCCTAGGCTTTGTTTCTGATCTTTCCTGCCTGACTTCTGGCTCCTGGAAGGGGCCTAGGAAAGCTCCTCGCCTGCCTGGCATGCCTGCTGCAGGACCACGGGTACTGCAGCAACCCAGCCCTTCTGCAGCTGGCAGAAAAGCTCCTCAGTGCTAACGAGGGAAAATGGAATATAACTCGGTAAGGTCAGGTATTCTCGGGTTGTCTGCTCCCTTATAAAAAAAATACCCTCTGCTTTAATGAAACTGGAATTGTTTGCAGAAAACCCTTTGATAAATAAGTTGATTTTTTTGCAAGAATGAAAGACGGGGGTGAATCATCCCATTTCAGCATTTCCGAAATGGAAAAAAAAAAAAAAAAAAAAGAAAAAGTGCCACTTTACATTAAACGGCACCGTTTTGCTTGGAAATGGTAGCTAACCGCAATTACCCAAAAGATCAGAAAGGCTGAGCTTGTATGGGTCTGAGTGGCGAAGGAGCCCTTGTCCTCCTCCCGTTCCAGGAGCTCAGACCGAGCTCAGCTGAATGAACTTCATCCTTTTAATACAAAGCAGGTCTTTTTCCAATCCACCCTCAGATTTTTAAGTACTGTTTACTGCAAGCCCGGCGCTGCGAGCAGGCACATTACGCATTTTGCGCATTACACCAGATAATGGGTTGAAAAATAAACAGGATGGAAACGGGGCCCTCGGCTGTCAGACATCCAGGGATCTGGTCCCCAGCGGGGTGGGGACCTCTCCTGCCCTGAGGGGCACTGCTCTGCTCGGGGGTGCTTTTGGGTAGGGGCAGAGCATCCCTGCAGGATGCCAGAGCAGCCGGGCTGGGGGCATGGGCAGGGGACGGCCATGGAGCATCAGCCCTGGATGCAGATGTTGGCAGTGATGCGGATTTTCTTTTTGGCTGTAGATTTGCCATTCAGATCCCTCTGTGCTCCTCATCTCCCCGGGGAGGAGGGAGAAAAGCAGCCCCTGTGCTGCACCGAGGGGTGCTGCAGGCAGGGTGGGAGCCCACAGCTCGTGTCCCCCCTGGGGATGCAGCAGGGAGCACCCATGCTGTTCTGCGTGTGTTCCACTTTACCCTAGCCTAAATAAATAATAAATAAATAAATAAATATCACTTCTTGGCTGGTTTTGGCTGTCAGGGCATGAGGGAGCTCCTGCTTTGCTGCGTGGCCTTACCAATGGAAGTCGTGCCACCCCGTGACTCCGGAGGGGCACGGCGCGAACAACTGCGCTCGTCCCCAGCTGTGCTTGTAAGGGGGCGGCACTCGCTTGTATAATGTCCTATTCTTCTGGGATTTAATTAGCTGTGGTTTATTCGCTCGGCAGAAGCAAATGAGGTTTTAATTTTTTTGTCTACGGTTGCGAGGTGGTTTTTGTTCCTCACATTGGGAGCTCTCGGAGGCCTCCCACATCAGAAGCTGCCTCCAAAAGGATGGAAAGGGCTGGAGCAAACGGGGCTGATGGTCCAGAGGTGGCTTTAACACGATCAGGGGTTGTTTTTCCCAAACATGTGGCACTGGAGTGTGCCCCTCTCATTTCTGGGAAATGTCCTGGGTGCAGAACAGTGGCAGTGGGTGACTTAGTGACTTGTCCTTGGCAATGGTGCCAAAAAGGAGCGAGATTTCCAGGGTCGCACATCCTGGTAGGAGCCTGCAGAGACCCCTCAGAGCTCGGCAGAGGTGCTGAAAGCAGGGAGGGAGATGCTCAGCATGGGAAAAAATCTGGAAATTGGGCACTTGGCTTCGTCCAGCCTGGAAAGCAGGCAGCCCTGCTGGAAGAAGCTTGGAAAAGCTGACCCAGCCACCGGGCTCAGCGAAGGGAAAGTGCCTGAGCTCCAGGATCCCCGCATGTGCAGCCAGAATGCTGGAAACACAGGTGCCAGGGGCAGAAGGTAAAAGCCCCACGGTCTCTTCGGTGCAAGAGGGCTCGGGGATCCCAGGCTGGGTTCTGGCTGGAAAAAAAATGATTTGTTTTGTAAGAATTGCCACTGCACATTGGAGAAAAAGTCATGAGAAATGGCCAGGACATAAACTCCTGAGACTGCTGAGGGAAATTTTTGTTTATTTGTTTGCTTTAGGAAAAAGAAAAATCAAAGAGAAAAGCATTAAGAAAGCTAAGGGTCTGAGAGGGGAGAAAAAATGCAATTTTCTCTTTAAAGCTCTTTCTGATTTTAAAGTGACACGAGGAAAAATATAAATGGTTCTAGAAAACTTCACCAAAAAGAGAGGAATGAGAAAATAACTCCGATGAAGGGCAGTATATTGAGGATCATATCTGCCTTCACCTCTTGTAAAACAATATTTGCTGCAACAAAGGCTTGGCGATTCTAGTTATTTATTGTTGTGCCAGCTACATAATATTGAGAAAATAAAAAATTCTAATTTACCCTGGCAGTAGACAAGAGGCCGAGGAAACGAGACCACCCTTGGGCAGCAAACCTGAATGCAGAAGCGATGAGGGGAGCAGAAGGCTGGGAAACCCAGCGGGTGGATGGAGAGATGTGGAAGGAAGAAGGCTGTGACACGAGGGGAGAGAGCAAGAGAGTAATTGCAGGGGGACGGAGAGGGTCTCTGGACAGGAAAAGCGGGGCTGGTCCCTTCCTTCCACTGGGAGCTGGTCCAGGGATGAAAAGAAAGGTGCTGGGTCCAAACAGGGAAACCCATGCCTTTAGAAAAGGAAAATGAAATTGCTCCAGTGTACCCCAGCAATTTGTTAATCAGCTCGTTTTCCCCACTTGTTCCGAAGCAGGGTGCCGTGTGGCTTATTTCTGCCTTTTGCTGTGGGGCACCATGCATCTGGTGGTGGGGCTGGGGGCTAAAGAGCCCCGTGCACCTCTTCCTTTATCGGCCCCACGGCTGTGCCCTGGAGAAAGCTCCGACATGGGGGGTCCCTGCTGGTGATGCTCTCCTGAGGGTCACAGTCCTGCTCCCCCCAGGGCGCAGATGGAGGTGGCAGGAGCACGAGGAAGAAGAGCAATTGCACAACAGGCGATGGGGAAAGAGGCACCCGATGTAAGAGGGCTGGGATCCTTCAGACAGCCCCACCACTTACAGGCACTGATGAGCAAGAGTGAGAAGTGCCAGAAAGCCACCACCTCTCTGCAGCGAGCGTGTTGTCAGTTTTTCCTCCTCCCAGCCCGTGGACTGAGTGTTCAGTCTCCTCCAATCCAGCCCACAAATCATCTTGTCCCTGTTTTTTGTCTCCTCTTTGCGCAGTTGGTATTTGTCATTAACACATTTTATTAGTCTTTGTTCCCCTCCCCCGGTAAAAAAAAAAAAAAAGAAAGCTTAATAAAATGCCAGAACACACACCGAGCAGAAGAACAAATTGTGAACGCGTTCATTAAACAAATACACTTCTCCTCCAGTCTTCGGATGGAAATTAATTACCCTTCTGGAACTGCAACCCGGAGGTGTGCGGTGGCTGATGGCTGGGTTTGGATCCTTTTGGAGGGGCTGGAGCTCTTCCCATCCAGCTGGGGCATCTCCAGCCCCAGGCCGGGTGGTGGCAGAGCCCGGCAGGAGTTTGAGAAGGGCCAGAAATGATCTGATGGGGGCGGCTTCATTGGCAGCTGCCAAGCACAGCAGCAAGGAGCTTGTGGCTTGTGGCTAGCTCATGTTCATTTCCTCTTCGTGCCTCCCACTGCTGGGGATGAAGGAGGATGGGATTCCTCTTCACCCTATAAATAAAGGGTGAGACCCCGTGCAGGAGGTTTGCATCCCCTCTGTGCCACGCCGGTGCCTGCAGCGCTGCAGGGAGCAGCTCCAGAGGTGCCTGCAGGACACGGACGTGCTCTCCCCCGTGCCTGGGGTGCATTACGAGTCCACAGGCATGCAATAATGAACCCTTTAGCTGGGAGTAGGGAGAGGGAGAAAGAGAGAGAATGAACGAGCGAGGAAAGGGAGAATGACTGCGGGTTCAGTTAGTTAATAAAGGAATCGCAGAAAGCAAGGTGAAGAGACAGTGGTAATTTTATGCACTGCCAGTCAGGCCCATTTGTCCTGGGAGCAGCTCCAATTTCTCTGTGAGCTGTTCCTTTTCTTTAGAAATGGAGCTGTGAAAGGGGAAAAAGGAAAAAAAAAAAATAAACTGATTAAAATCAGCACCCAAACTGACAAGGAAAAAAAAAAAAGCCATTTTAATCTCTGCATCCATAGATACCTCTTCTCCCGAATAAGCGAAACAAAGGGGAATTTAGAATATTGCCCAGGCAAACAGAACAAAGGCTGCAACGCTCTGACTTTGGTGGTAGGCTTGTCATATCCCAGTCCTCACCCCAACACGAGGCCAAATTTCCTCTATGCAGCTATTAATTCCTGCCCATTTACACCTCTGTCTGCTCTGCTCGCTCACTCCCCATCCATTCCCGGCCATTTAAACCTCCCTAAAAGCCCTTATTAGCACCGTAATCTCTGTGCCTCGGGTCTACATCCAGTTCAAGCCTTCTCCCTGCTGCTAAATATGGCTAATGTGGGGCTGGGCTGTGCTGAGCCCCAAGCAGGATCAGCTCCTTCCCTGCCCGCCATGCCTCTGCCACTTCCCAAAAAATCTCCGAGCAGGCACGTGAGCGTCGCGGGCTGAGGCGTTTGTTGGTGGTGTTGCGTGGAGATTTAATTCCTGATTGAGGGTTTGCGTTTCTGATTGAGGGGAAGAGAAAGTCTTTGGGGACGGCAGCTCGGGAGGGCGTTCCCCGTGCTTAAAAGCAGGCGTGGATTCTCCTGCGGTGAAAATAGTGGTTATGTTGTAGGATCCCAGGTGGGGACACAAACAGGGAAGTGCACATATTAAATTCCGACTGAATGTTGCTTGGGAGGGGACGAGACAGTTTTGCAGCATCCCCAGGTGGGTGGACGTGTTTGCCTATAAATTCTGCTTTGCTAGGAACTGTGAGCAGCCAGTGCTGGGTCCTGAGCAGCTAATACGAGCCCAGGTCACCCTTTGCCCTGGGAAGAGATGCTCTGCTCAGCTGTGGCAGTGGCTTGGTGCAAGGATGAGCGGGATCGAGTGCAGGAAGCACAATTTATCATCTGCATGCAGATGCAGACGGCACATGGAGGGGCATTTCTGCTGCAGGAATGCTCTGCTTCACCCCACTGCTCTGCTTTACCCCACTGCTCTGCTTTACCCCATTGTTCGGTTTCACCCCATTGCTCTGCCTTACCCCATCGCTCTGTTTTTCCCCGTCCTCTCCATCCACAGCCAAGGGAAGGCGAAGGCATGGTCAGAGCAGACGTCAGCTGAGGCAGCACGTGCGAGCTCGCAGGGCTGCTAGAGAAGCTTTCAGGGCTTGTCTCCAAGGGAACACTCCGAAAGGTTCAGGAGCAAAGCAGCGCATTGCTTAACGAGGATTAAACCTGGTGGGGCTGCCCCTGAGCGCGGGGTCTTGCACAGAACCTGGGAGCGCTCCCGTGTCCGTTTAACCTCTTTTAACTTCCCTGCCTTTACCCCTTTCACTGAATAAGCACAATCCCCCTTGTCTTGATGACTTGAGGGCAAAAAAGTGCGTGTAGTTCGTTTTTTAATGGAGGCACCGATAGTGTGCCCTTCCCCAAGGTGCTCAGGGGATATAAACCTCTCATGAGGAAGCCAAGGGTTTTTTTTTGGGGTGGAGAGGCTTAGGAAATGAAGGAAGCATCCTCGCTGAGTGCTGTGGGTGTTAACATTAGGAGCAACTCACCGAGATAAAGAAGGTTTGTGAGATGCAGTTCAAGCTCGAGAGGACTCCTGCTCCCCCCTGCCCTGCTCCTTTGCTGGCGGTGGTCTTCTGGAGCTGGGGTGGCTGCACCGTTCGGCCCTGCCCCAGCTGATGTGATAACATCACCGGGAATTAGCGAGCGGCTGCACCCGGCTTAGAGAGCTCCACGAAGGCATGCTGGTGCAGCAAGGGAAGGTGAAGCACTGGTGGCTTATGAAATTAAAAAGTTCATGGGTGCCAAATCCATGTGCTAGAGAGGAACCGAGAGGTGGAAGAAGTCTCAGCAACATTTTATCAGGAGGTAGGGCGAGGAGATTGGAGTTGAAAGCGCTGTAGTGCCTGATTTGCTATCTCTCCTCTGCACCTTGGCTGCTGTTCCTGCCTTTAGGGGTTAGTTAGCCACCTTGGGTGAGAAATTTTTTATACGTATTCAGTGGTTTCTGCTTGCAGAGACCTTAGTATGCACAAGGCAGAAAAGCTGTCTGCAGAGATCAGATCAAGCATCCCTTGTTCCCTGCTGCAGACAAAAACAGGGAGGAAAAAGGACAAAACACTGTAACGGGGGCTGCAGGCTGGCGTAGGAGAAGCCTGAAGGCTGAAGGTTAAGCTGCTCGTGGGTGCTCTTAGGGCTGGGAGGGCCTGGCCCGGCAGCGTTGCCAGAGGAGGAAGCTGGGGAGTGATGTGCGGAGCCACCCGCAGTGCACCTCGTGCCCGGCCGTGGTGGGGAGATGTTCCCTAGGAGATTTGCTTCTGTGCGATCCCCGTGGAGGGGAGCAGAGCCTCTTACCTCCCCATAAAACATCTTTTTGGAGGTGGGTGCTAAAGCCCTCCCACGGCTCAGCTGCAGCCAGGTCCCACTGCTTCCCCCTAAGCCTGCTACTCTTACAAACAGAGCTGGCATTTGCCTTGTAAATGTTATTGGGTTGAACTATTGCTGTTCGGAGGGGGCTGGGGTCGGTCTCCTGAAATACAGGACCTCGATGTTTCTGAAAGGAGAGAAAATGCTTGGACAGACCTCTTCTTGCAAGGCTGGTGTTTAGGAGGCACTTTGGGGTGAAAGAGGGCTTCCTTGGGCAGCTCTGGAGTTGACAGAGAAGGAAGGCCAAGCGGGTCCATGCCGTGTGGTGCCCGTGGTTTGTCCGAGTGTGCCAGCAGGTTGGAGAGCTGGCCAGCATCAGTGCAGGAATGGCTGAGGAGGTCAAAGGCCTTCAATGATGCTGCAGAGAGCCTGAGGTTTCACCTCCTTTATTATAAAGACAGTGCAGCGTGCTGGTGTTACCCTGGGAGGTTTCAGAGTCCTCCATGTGCCCCCAAAGGAAAAATCTCCGTTTGCCACTGAAGGCTGGAAACCCCGATGCAGTGGGCACTGGGGTATGGCTGGTGCTGGCTGGGAGAGGGATGTGGGTCTGGTCCTGTTGGTGCTGGTGCTGCCTGGAGATGCTTAGCAATAGCATCACGACTCGCTGGCAGTGGCACAACAGGAAATTGGAGTAGTAAAATATTTCCCTCCTCGCTGCGTCCCATTTACATGTTTATAATGGAGGTTTTTAAGTCCCTAATGAGAAGGAATGCTCATTGCTGGGAGATGATTAAAGCAGAGACAGCCGTGATTGCAGACAATAACAAAGGGATGTTAATTACATCAGAGGAAGCAGGAGGGCAGTGCAGCCGGAGCGGGGCTGTTCCCTGCCCTGTGACAGGGGCTGACCTCGTCCCCTGGCCGTGCACAGATGTGCTCACCCACGGACTCCAGACCTCAGCAAAAAGCACTGAGCTGCAGCTCTGGGCAGATAGGAACAAAGCAAAGGAAAAAAAAAAAAAAGCCCCAAATAAACAAAAATAAATCTCCTCCCAGCTGCAGCCTGCAGTAGGAGGGAGCTGGCCTCTGCCTGCCCGTGCAGGAATTATTCAGAGCAAGAGCAAAGACGCTCAGGGGAGGCACCGAGAGGGGAAGGTCCCAGCTCGCCTAACGGGTTGAGCTCCCAGCCACGTCTCCAGGGCCAGGTAGAAGGGGTGCAGGTTAACAAGCTGCTGCTGGGTGCATCTAAATCAGGGCCAGCCTCTGAAGATGTGCGGGGGGTGCTGTGGCTGTGCCTTCCCTGGCAGCCGAGTTCTCTCCAGATGCTGATTTCTGCTGCCTTGTTGGCGGAGCGATGCCCAAGGGAGCCCTCTCCTCGGATGGAAGTCTCCATCTGCCTTCCCACGGGAGCACAGGGCACCGTGCTGTTTCAGAAGAGGTGTTTGAGGCGTGCACTTGGTGACAGAAGAGAGACAGAGAGAAAGGGATAAAGGAAGGAGCATGCTCGTGTTTCAGTGTAGCCAAAAATAGCAGGGAAAAGAGTGCATTTTTGGAAAGATGCATGAATGAGTGAGAGAGCCAATGAAAGAGGTCTTTAGCAATTGCAGAGCCTAATTTGAGCAGAATAATCCAGATATTTTTCTCTTTAAATAAATAAATCAGCAGAGCCCAAAGTGTTTGAGTTAGTCCCAGTCAAAGCCTCGGCATCAAACTTTCATCTAGTCTTGACGGAGCAATTAAAGGGAGGGATGCAGGCTCTGAAATGCAGCCCAAAGGAGCAGGCTGAATATTTAATACGGTTCCAGGCTTTGAAAGTCTCAACAAACCAGCGGAATGGGGAAGCCGATGACAGCTTCATCTTGATGAGGAAAGGGAGGGAAAAACCCAGGCAGCACGTGTTGTGCAGAGGAGGGGAAGCCTCATTAGGAGGAAGGGGAAGGCTGGGGGTGTGAGCGAGTGAGGGACGGGGGGGATGCATGAGGCAGTGCTTGCTGAGAAAAGGGACCAGGTAGGATGGAAAGGACAAGCCTGTAGCCAGCTTGGACTTGTGTCCTTGTGCTGGAGCAAGGGCTCCTTCTTTAAAACTGGAGGGGGAGAAGCGAAATGTCAGCCCTGGTGAGGCCGGCTCGCTGCTCACAGCCGCCACCGCAGGGCAACGGCCAGAGCAGGGGGAAATTTAATCAGTGTGGCTGCTTGCACGCCTCGATTCTCAGCATTCGAGCCTGGCTTGGCCTGGTCCCTGTGAAAGCAATTAAACCTGCCAACGTGGGGCGGTCAGAGGCTCCGGCAGCAGTAATCCTCCCTCATTCATGCCTGATTTACACTGCTCCTTTGCATCAGCGCAAATTGTAGCACCGGTGCAAAATAATGAAGAACCAGCCACGAAGGCTGGACGGGGCCGCCGTGATGCTGTCTGCAGCACATTAGCCATGCAGAGGAACATCCCCTCGAGACCAAGGGGAGAAACGTAGCCCCTCATCCTCGCTGTCAGGGAAAGAAGCCGTGTGGGAAGCAGGCGGCACCTTTCCAGGCTGTCTCAGATGCTGCAGTAGCATTTCCCAAAGTTCGCTTCTTTGGAGAGGGAAAGTGATTTTCCTGCCCCAAGGGAGGAGAAGAGATGGCTTTTCTGCCATTTTTTTTTTTCCTGCCTCCTGTTCGGGCAGTGCTGAGTGGCTCTGAGTGGTGACTAATTGTGTTAACGAGGGCTCTGTCCCCAGCTGACAGCACCCCGTTGGGAACATGCCCACCTCGCCAGGGATGCTGCAGTGCCCTGACCAAGCCCTTCCAGCAGGAGCTGTTGTAGGGAACCAGGTGCCACCACCTCGCTGAGCCTTGTTTAAACCCGAATCAATGGGATGCTGTTGCACAAACCCTAATTTAGAGGGAGCAGTCCCCGTGTAATGTATATAGACCCCCCGGGGCAGATCTGTCCCTTGTCTGTTGGCTGCAGGGAAGGCTTTGACTTGCTGTGGCCCACGAGGTCGCCTTTGCTGCAGGAGCATGGTGCAAGCAGCACAGCTCTGTGCAGGAGGGAGCTCTGGGGCCAGCTGTGTCCTGTGCTTTGGTGCCTGCTCCCATCCCGGTGAGGGTTTTATTTTACAAATACCATCCTGTTCTGCCAGTGGGATGCCTTCCTGCCCTGCTCCAGCTGCATCCCCTCCATGGGACGGGTGGGTTCTGGTCTCTGACCTACACATGGGGTGTCAGGGACATCTCCAGCCACTTGCAGCATGCCCAGGGCTCTCCAACCCTGCTCCCCTGGTGCCAAGGGATGGCTCTGGGCTGCTTCCCACTGCTGAGAGCAATCTCTCGGGCTGCAGCCTTTGCTCAGCAGCGTCTGTCTGGGAGGAGAAGGGGAGAGCTGGTGAGTTAGCATGCAGGCTAGCTCAGCTGCCAGAGCTACAGCAACTCATTAAAGGGATTAGCCACCATCCCTGACTGGATTTAGGATGGTGGCTGTTGTTATCATGGAGTAATCCTGTCTTCAATCCTCTCTAGTGGCTTGGGGAAGACAGAAGAGGAAGGGTGGGAGGGAAGGAGGTGCAGGAAGGAGCGATGTGGGTGAGTTGAGGGGAATGCTGGAGGTGAGGAAGGAGCCTTCCCCGAGAGGGGATGGCTCCCTGGGTGCTAAGGGACAGGTTGGGATCTGGAGGGGAGCTGGGAGAGGATCAGGCTGCTCAGCTCCTGTGCAGGATGGCGATGCTGGTGCAGGACCCACTCTGACACAAGGACAGGGCTCACAGCCACCCCGGTTAGGCTGCTGGACGGGGATCGTGCTGTGACGGGGAGACTGAGTGCTGCTCAGCTCTGACACAGTCACTTATAACCTTTTCATTAGGAAATTATGTTTAATAGAAATTGTTCTGACACCTCTCAGCAGCGGTTTCTCCTGGCTCATTACAGGCTGGCGCGGTGGGGAGGGAGGGGAGGTGAACGGGAAGGTATCTGCTCAGACAGCTCCTGTTTGGTGGCAATATTTACACTAATCAGGCTGCGGTGTGAAGCGACTGGAGAACAGGAGGTGGCGGCGGGGGTGGAAGGAGCAGGAGCACAAAAGAGGAATGCTAGAGAGAGGCTGCCTGCGGCCCCAAGGGAGACACCAGCCCGGTGCGAGCAGCTGCTGGGTGCAAACGGGGGGACAGGAGCTGCTGCTGCAGCTTGCTCACGGCTGCTGAGTGCCCCCCTGAGCAGCCCCGGCCCCAGCTCACCTGCCTGCTCACCTCTGCTTCTTCCATCCACATTTCTCTCTGCTCATCCACCTACAACACCCACCCGCCTCTTGCTAACCTGCTCACCTGTCTTCTAGCTTGTCTTCCCATCCCTCTGTCTCAATAACCATCCACCCATGCACTGAGGAAGTCTATTCAGTTCTGAATTACAATCCCATGTTCCTCTTTCCCCTGAAATAGGACTTTTTGGAAGAAACATTTTTTTTTTTTTTTATTTTTTTTTTTTTTTTTTTTGGGCTGGCTGCAATATTTCATTTCAATTGTTTCTTGAAAAGATAATGGTGTAAAAGTCGTGTGCTGGCAGGGCAGGTCTAGAATGAAAAATAAAGGCGTTCCTTTCTAGGTGCCAAAGCTGTTTCAGCTTCATCAAAAGGTTTCTCCCGACTTTTTAAATCAAAATTTCTTCTCAGTGAATGCAAAAAGCATCAGAAAAAAAAGCAAAGGAGCAAGCATGGGAAATGTCTCCACATCCTCATCTGCAAGAGGCAGCCTGGTATCAAAGAGCGAAGACAAAGTTTGGTGTGAAGGACATGGGTGGGGATTGTCCAGCCTCAGGGCCACACAGGACAGCACACGGCAGGTCTGAACTTTTGGGGTTTAATGGGGGTAGGAGGGAGAGCTCGACAGAGATTTTATTTGTGGCAGCAGTGACCCTGCATCGGCAGCACCTGTACCACAAGGAGCTGCTGGGTGGTATTTGCAAAGCTATTTGCAAATATATTTCGTGCATTTTTATTTTATATGTTGTATATTTGAAAACATGTATTTTCGTAATATTTGCGAAGAGTTCAAGTTGGCTAGGCTGACTCTTCACCCCGTGGTGGTAATATCACCCCCAGCCCCACCACTTTTTCGGGGGGCTGCCTTGAGCTGCCGGCAGCAGCTGAGTTGGTTCCTGGGTTTGTTCCTCCTGGCGAGGCCGTGCAATCTGGTGAAGAGCAAGGCCAGCTGAGCCTCCTGCCCTCAAATCCCTGCCGCAATTCATGGCACAGAGCAGAGCACGCCGTCTCTGCTGTCTCCACGTCTGCAGGATGGAAGGGAATACCACGTGTGGGAGCACGAGGAATAACAGTTATTTGCACAGCTCTTTGAGATCCTTACGGGAAAACCCTGGGGAGATGTAAAGTATTATTATAAGGGCTGTAAGTTCTCTTCAGGCAGTTAAAGGGATAATAAATTAATTGCCCGGGAGATCTGGTAGTTTAAGTTCTGAGCAGAATGTGGTGAAAACATAGGACTGCTGGAGACCGGGAGCTTAGGGGCTGATGTGGAGCAGGAGGGAGATACAGCCTGGGTTGTCTGGTCCTGGATTAAAGCCAGGGGGATGGAAGGAGAGTCCGTGAAGGGTTGGGGTGTGTGCCTTTGGGACCCTCTGGGCATCGTGCCACCCCGGGGGCTGCCTCTGTTCGCTCCCCAGGGAAGGGGAAAGGCGCACGGAGAGCCAGGAGCAGCAGCACAGGACGTGGCTTGAGAACAGGGCGATATTCAGCAATTTTTCCCTAGGCAGGGAGCACCTGGAGAAGCCTTTCCTGATTTTCTGTTCCCTTTCTATCAAAAGGGGACAAACAGGAGCCCTTTAACTTTGTTTCGTGGTTAACGCACCCCTTCCACAAAAGCACTAGAAGGTTTCTGGAGCTTGAGAAAGTGCTGTTCTGGAAATCTGTTAACATTTAATCACTTCGTAGGGCCTTCTTATTTGAGTTCCTTCCTCCGGCTTCCCCTTGCAATCACCAGGCCATTCTTACATCCCTTTTATCAGATTAACGAGGCGTTTAGTACCTGCCATTGTCTCCCCATGAAGGTTTTTATCCTTTCTAGTCAAGCCACTTGTCAGTCTCCGGTTGATAAACTAAACGGATTGAGCTCTTGGAGTCTCTCTCCCCAAGGAGGAATGGATCAGTGCTCTCAGCTCCTCGGTTGCCGTTGATTTTGGCCGTGGATGGTGGCTCCAGTCCCCAGTCCTGTTGTGGTTCTTCATCCTCATATGTGAAGCTGGAGCAAGCTGAGCTTCCTGAGCAACCCAGATCTTCCTGAGTGATCTGCCCCTCCTGATTGCCGCATATCTCTGCTCAGATCTTTGGGCTTCCTGCAAATTTCATCAGTATTAATTTAATTTTTCATATCAAGATTATTGAGGAAAATTGAGTCCAAGCCTGGAAATGGGTTAGAAGCTGTACTTGTGCCTCCCTCCCTCGTGCCGTGGTTCTCTGTCGACAGCCCATTTCCTAGGAACTGCCAGGGAGCTGATTCTTAATCCATTTACCACGTGCTCCGCTGATATCACATAGTGCTAATTTTTTAATCAAAAGGTTGTGAGATACAAAGTCAAACCTCTTATAACAGCCTAAATATATTACATCTTTGCAGTTACCCTTATCAACCAAACTTGTAATCTCATCAAAGAACGAAATCAGATTTGTCTGACAAGCCCTATTTTCCATAAAACCGTGTTGACTGATGTTAATTATATTTCTCTCCTTTAATTCTTTATCTATTGGATCATATATCAACTTCTGACTACTTTGCCAGGGACAGATGTTGACTGGCCTAGATTCTCACTCAGTTGTGTGACAGTTGTGGAAGACAGGCACCATGTCTACGCTTTTCCCACCCGTCTGTGACTTCTCTTTCCACGTTGCTGGATAGGAGGAGCTCCGGTGTGCAGGAGGGCAGGGCTGGGGGAGAAGAGGCAGCAGCTGCTTTGTACAAGTGCAGGAGGTGGGAAGCAAATCCCCTGCTTTGGCTGTTTGCTGGTGACTTCTCTTTGCCTTTTTCGTGCTGTACCTGGTGTTTTATCTACGTGCTTGCAATGCGGGGCAGCTGCAGTGCTCATCTGGCAAGGTCCAATCCCAGAAGCGGTGAAAGGCGAGCTCAGGGGCATGGATGCAGAACCACATCTAGCTGCAGCTTGTGTGGGGTGGCCCTGCCTGTCCCCATCCAGCAGCAGAAGGCAGTGGGGCAGGCAAGGAGTTTGGTGTTTAGGGATTTGCTTTTGACTCTGGAACTGAATAAAGAGCTTCTCCCTTCTGGGCTGCAGCTTGCTTTTCCTATTCCCACAAAGATGGATGTTTCTGGATCTCCCCAGGCCTTGCACCAGCCTTAGAGATGCTTGTTCATGCTCTGAGAACAGATTTATCAGCTACCAGGTTCCTTCCCACTGAATGCACGCCAGCAAAGTCCTTCAGGAAGGGTCTTTTTGCTTCAGGACATGGCCAAGTGCTGTTGAACCGCCCTGGAGCCGTGTCTACAACAGCACGACGGGCACGTAGGTGTGCTCAGCCCTTGGAGCTCGCTGCCTCAGGATACCAAGTGCGGAGCAGGGCTGTTTCTGGAGGTGCTGAGCGCTTCCACCAGTGCTGGATCTTCCCATGTCACCCCCTGCCCAGCCATCCCCATCCTACATTTACATGAGGATGCTCCGGGAGCTGCACAAGGGTGCTGGTACCGTGCCCTGGCTGCTCGGATCCAGCACCAGGCCCTGCTCCTGAGAGCCTCCAGGCATCAGAAGCCATCAGCTGCCTCCTCCTGCCAGGCAGAGGTGGATTTTTTTTTTTTTATCTCCTGATAAGAACTAACCCAGCGTTTTACAACTGTATATCTGAAATTAGTAGCAGCTTAATCTCCCTCTGCTGGATCACTCAGAGGTGTAATTGTGCAGGAAAAAAGGGTATTAAAATGCACAACACTCTCCTGTACTTTTTCATGTTAAATCCCTTCTTCCTTCTATTCTTCTTTTAATTTTACAAGAGGGTTTTTACTTTTTTTTTTTCCCCTTCTCCCCCCATGCATGTGTCTGTGTGTTTTTCATAAAGAGAATGAGCTGGGCACACAGAGAGAATAATTTCAATTTCTACATAAATCTCAGAAATGAATACTTAAATTCAAGCAAAAAATACATTCTTACACCTTTAATTTCCTCTCTATGAAGTATAATGAAAAAGCCTGATTATTTTTAATTCTTCCCTTTAATAATTCAGCAGCAGAGTGATTTAAAGCTGGGGACGATAATTACCTTTTCACTTCCCTGGTAAATGGAGTTTTAATAGAAATGGAAGCTCAAATGCTGGAATTAATTCAAACAGGTCAGCATCAGGTCATCCATAGCATCTTCTGTATAAATCATTTATCTGTAAAATGGCCTGCTTCTCAGTTTCACAGGAATCCCTACCCAGAGGCTACATTTAAAAGGGAGACGCAGTGTTTATATCTTGTAAAGCATGGAGGGGAGGGAGGGGGGTGCAATCCACATCATCTTGGAAGGATTTTTTTTTAATGCAAATTAAACTGCTAGTTGAAGGAGAGGAGAGCAGAGGCTTGTCTAGATTAGGGAAATTCAGTTGTAGCTACAATGATCATTTACTGCAGAAGCTTACACAGATCCCATTATCGGAGCAGTTTGTGCTCCTCACCCTATTTATCTCCACGTTACACCTGCTGCTCCCGGTTTAGGGGTGAGGGTGGGAGGTGAGCGGCAGCACCGAGGGAAATTTGCAGATGAGACCAGACCCCAAAAGGGGAGCAGGCTCTGATCACTGCCCCACGCAGCCACCAAGGCTTGGGAGGGGAAAAAAACCCCCTCCCTTTGGCTCAGCCTCACGTGGAGGTGTGTTGTGCAGGCAGGAAAAATACCTGAGGTTCAGGCAGAGCCCATCCTGCCCTGGGGATGGTGACCCCCTGTGGGTGCACAACCTCTCCTGGCATGGGGGGAAAGGGGAATGCTCTGCGGGATGCTCTGAGCCTCCTGGAGACCACACTGAAGTCTTATCCTGAACCACCTTGAGTGCCCGTAGGGGTATCCAGACAAGGGGGCAAGCTGAGTGCCCCTGAAGTGGAAGGGGGTGGGCCAGAAGCTGCATTTTGGCTGGAATCAGGCAAAGCAACCGGGGGTTAAATTTTTCATGAGAGCAAAACATAAGCCGCCTGGTCTCTAATTAAGCGCTGGGACGGCGGAACTTTAAAGCACTCCAGCTCTGATTCGCCACAAGTGCGTGGTAATGATTTCTTTGCAAATGTCAAGCAGTTTTGTTTCTATTTCCTTTCACAAATAATTGGTGCTGAGCTGGTGGCAACACCAGCATCCAGCTGGCAGCAGGAGAACCTGTGATCCGCTCCCAGCACCAGGGCACACGCCGGGGCTGGTTCAGCATCCCCGAGGTGGGGACAGGAGGGCACGGCCAGGGGTGCTGCTCCACCCTAAAGACCAGAACTGGGGAGAAAGCCCTTCTCCGTTGGCTGGAAGTGTGCTTTCTTGCCAATAATGTAGGGTGCAAGAAGCCACTGCATATTTTTTTTTTGAGGTTTCCTATTTTGTCAGTTTTTCCCCTGTGTTCATCCCATCCAGCCGGTTGGGTTCGTGGCAAGGAGCTGGCTGCGAGGACAGAGGATGGCAAAGGGCATGGGCTCTCAAATGGGTGTGGGTAAACATGCACGTGCCCAGCCGTGCTGCTCTGCCTCCTCCTCTTCCTCCTGCCCTTCCTCCACAAGTAAGCACACACTGCCTGGATGCTCTGCCCTTGCTGGAGCCCCAGCACTTGCTGCCCGCCCTCTCTGCCAGTTAGCCTCACGCTAACACTTCTCTGTCCTAACCCTTCTCTATCCATTACCACTTACAGCTGCCTATCGTACGCCATTGCCTGGGGAACTCAAGCAAATGATTGCATTGCTGGAATCTCGAGCGCTGTCAGTAAATACAAATACAGCTCCCAGACTCAGGCAATGACCCAGTCAGTCATCAAGTCAACGAGTTTAAACTGATGTCTTTTTTTTTTTTTTTTGGGGGGGGGGGAGGGGGTGTGGTCCTGCTTAAAATGCTGCGGAAATGCTTATAAAAACGTTCAGTGCAACTCGCAGCTCCCTGTTTAGACTGGCAGACACTAACCAGCCGTGAAATAATGCCCTTTTCCTTTCCCTCCTCCCTGCTGTCTTCAGGTGTGGCACCGGCAGTACGACGGATGAGAAGGGCTTTCCACTAAATAATAAATAAAAAAGTTTCAGAAATGTAAAAGAGCCTGGGAAATCAGATCTCCTGGCAGATAGGAATCACTCCCTTATGGCAAGGGTGAAATCAGCCTGTTGTCTTTCCAAGGAAAGCCTGGAGGTTTTCAGATTCCTCGGACCTATCTGGCCTTGCAAGGCAGATGCCCAAACCCTGCATTTGCTTGCTTCTTGCTGCATTCCTTGCTTAGCCCCAGAAATATCTAAAGTGACCGTGCTGCCTGCCTGAAGAGGGAAGGAAGAAAATAAGTGTGACAAAAAGGGAGCTGGGCTGTGTGCTTAAGGCATGTTAGAGCAGTGTGAGCGTGGCCTCCTGCCCCTGCTGCAGGGCAGTGCCACGGCTGATATCTGCACCCTGCTCCCACATGTCAAATCCCTCTCAGGGGCCGCTGGGGACAGCAACACGCGTCGTGCATCTCACGGCCCCGCTGTCTGGCTTACACACAGCAGTCGATGCACGCCCTGGTCTGTGCCGGTGTGCAGCACGCGAGCTCTGTGCACACAGAGCTGCGTCTCTCTGTGCGCTTGTGGCTGTCCCACGTAATTCAGCTTGACGGGAATGAGCTGGTGGTATCGGGACACCTCAGGCAGCCAGGGACATTTCCCAGAGCCTTTCTCCCTGTTTCTGGGCATCGCTGCTCTCTGAAACCCTGCTGGTCACCTTGCTCCAGCAGGGCAGCCTGCAGCCTCCTGAAGGAGCAGCCCCTTCCCCTCTCCCGCTGCAGTAATGATGTTTACCACGTCCACGCTCCTGCATTTTTCAGGACCCTGCTCTCCGGAGGCTGTGCAGCCTGCTAATCACACAGCACCAAACCGTGGCTTCTGCTCCCTGCTACAGCTGGTGGTTGCCCTCCTTCCCCTGCAGCAAGCTCTGACAACTGCCCTGCCTTTAATTGGCAGGTGCTTTGATTAAGTACTGGAAGGTGATGGTGGCCTGGCCTCCAAGCAGAGGAGGGGAGAAAACAGGCCTGTGGCTGGCCCCAGCCACCAGTGGTTTTATCCATCCCCTGAAAATAAATCCCATTTTTCCCCCTCCTGTCTGCCTACAGCAGCTGAGCAGGGGATGGTGGCCACGATTTAAAGCAGAGCCCTCATCATCTGAGCCACCATGAAGTCCCCCAGCCCCAGGCTTCCCCTGCAGTGGCAGACATTCATCAGGAACCATAAGCCCAACCAAAACCACTTCTCCCAGTGCTTGCCCTGAGCACCAGCTGGCACGGAGCATCCAGTGCCCCCAGGGTGCCAGAGCCCTGCTCTGCTTATGGGTAGGACAAGGGGATGCTGTGTCCTTGGGGTATTGCAGGGGAAGCCTGGGGCTGTGGGACTTCATGGTGTGAAGGATGCGGGGAGGAAATCTAGCTGAGTTGGAAAGCTCCAGGGAGAGCAGCCAGGATGGTTCTGGCTGTGCTGAAAGCTCCTGTAGATGTGTGGGGAGTGGAGGATGAAGGAATGAGTGGGGCTTGGAGAGAAACACAAGAGTCAGCTTTCCCTACACTTTGCTAGAGAGCTGCCCTTCACCTTTCACTTTTGGGGTGGTTTGTGGCTATTTGGAAACTCTAGATAAGAAGAAATAAGCGTTATGCAGTGGAAACATGGTGAAGTCCCCAAAGCTTGGTTCTCTCTCCCAGCTCTTGGCATCCCGTCCCTGCTCTGCATGGTGTGTGCTGTCATGGGGATCCTACACCATCCCTTCACCTCTCCCTTCCTCCCCTGCAATGAACACATGCCCTCCAGACAAAGAAGCTGCAGAGAGCGGTAATTTATAAGGACTGAATAATTCAAGGGGTTTCCATGCCCTGCTCCTTCTCTGTTGGTGTCCCCTGGGAGAATCCACCAGCCTACCTACACACACTGGGGATGGGAGAGTGGGAGACCCTCCTGGGAGACACAGCCCTTACACGTGCTCCTTCCTCGTTGCGTATCCATCCCTCCAGGTCTCTTTTCATCTTTATATGCACAGCCGTCTCCCTGACGTCCCTCTCCATAGTTTTTTACTGCTCGGCGCACACCCCTCAGCCATCCTCTGCTCCGCCACCACAATATCCCCGGGTCTCCCTCAAGAGCACTCCGTTTCTGTAGAGGGGACCTGGGAATTTGGCTTTAATATTTCATAAGCTTCCTTCTAAAATGTAAAGCATATTTACGTTATTTGCATCAACTAGCAGGAAAACAAATGCCTTTGCCTTGCAAGCAGATCTTAACCTGCTGTCCATTTTTTTTCCAGGGCTGAGCATAAATAACACAGTTTATTCAAAAGAAACCTTTCTCCTATTTACATTTATATTGAATAATTTAAAACACCTTTCTCCGTTTCCATAAATTCCTCCTCCTAGGATGGGGGAACCTGTCCACGTCTAAGGAGCGTGCTTCTAAGCAGACCCTCTAATTGCACAGGCGCTCAGATGGTTACAACTCTGACTGCATTCATCCTCCGTGATGTGCTGGGTAAAGGGAGAGGGGACAGTGGGGGTCCTGGAGGTAAGGGGTGGTGAGCCCAGGAACGAGGGATGGAGGCTGGCTCATTCTGGGGCTGAGATTTGGTTGAGGATGCTGAACGTCAGGGTGAAGCAAACCGAGCCCTTGGGTTTTGCAGTACTGGGGTCGTACCCTGCGTGCTCCCTTGGGAAGGAGGGAAGGGTTTGTGTCCCGGCTGTGAAGGGGCACAGCACCAAAACTCACCTGACTCTTTCTGTTCCTTCCTCTTCTGCCTGCATCTGAAGAAGGGGGTGCAAAGGGCTGCATCACAGCCCCCCAGACTAATAAAAGAGCTCAGCAGAACACAGCCAGGCTCTGCAGTCCTGATGCTGGTGAAAGCTTGAAGGTTTCAGCCTGCAGAGCGTGAGGGCTGAGCTCCCCCCAGCAGCATCTGGGGAGGCAGATCTTCAACCAGTGTCAATCTGTGATAATCAGAGAGTTGATTTAAACCCACTGAATACCACTTTCCCACTTTCATTTCCTCTCTCCCTGGACAGGTTTAGACTTTTTGTCTCTTATCGCTTTCTAATCATTTATATTTTCATCACTGTCTCCTCCTCAGGGTTTCTCTGGCAGCATTCTCTTAAGTTTAGGCTGTTTGCTAGACACAGAGTTAATGTTATTATTCTATACTGGCTTCCAGACACATTGTCCATCACTTAGCCATGACGGGGAAGTGAGCCAAAAATGAATCAAGCTATCACACCCCGATGGATCTCTTGGAAACACAAGCAGGAGCAGTCAGGGAGGAAATTCTGTGGTACATCTCAGCACAGGAGTGGGATTCCAGATTAATTAGTGGTAGAGAGGGGCTGGAAGTTTGCATAACATCTAGTGGCCTCATCTAGCATCTGTCCCTATCACTTTTTAGGCTCCAGGTCCTCTTTCTAGCAGAGAGCATGATTCAATTTTTTCATGCCTTTTTTTTTTTTTTTTTTAAAAGATCAGTTTTTTTTTGGTTTGCTCTAATCTCTGCTAATCTCAGCCTGTTGGACCTCTCCACATAGGAGATGCTGGGTTGATTGCAGCGTGTAGCTCATCCCTGGCTGCAGTGCAGGAGCCGCATCTCCCTGTGCCTGGAAAATCTCCTGAGTTTACCTTTGCTAAGTGGTAATTGCTAATTTGTTGAGGGGAAGCCAGGGAAGTGGAGGAAGGCTCTTGAAGCAGACAAAAGGGGTGTGATAATCAGCTCCTTTGTGGCAGGAACCTGCAGGTTTTAGACTTGCAAATTGTTTTACAGTATGTTAGGAGGTGGGGTATGGGTGCTGGAGAGTGCCAGCTTGTGGACTCCCCTGCAGAAGCGAAAGGAAGAAAAGTTGCAGAAAAGAGAGAAATTGTAAGCAATTTGCTTGTCCTGCGGGTGTAACTTCTGAAAGCACTAACAAGAACCACAGGTAATTTATGGAGAGGCCCAGGGAACTCTGCTGGGAGGAAGGAAGAGCCTGACAGACTGGAAAGGAGAAAGAGGACCCCAGATTGGAGTCCTTACCTCATCATTCATAAGGAGAAATTTAGCTCAGGGCTTCGGGATGGTTTGTACATAAATCCACTGGACCAGAAAACAGAGAGATGGGAGCTGGTTGTGTTGGGCTGTCCCGAGGGAGAATCCAAACAAACTGCACTGATGCTGTCCTCAAATTGGTGTAAATCAGGGGCCATTCAGCTGAAGCCCAAGGCGCTCATCAACTATTTGGGTAAATCTACTTTTAATCTGGTGCTCACTCAGTTAGAAACAGAGGAACCTAATTTCAGCTTGCAATAAAACTAGAGAAAGCTGCTGGCAAATCAAAGCTGATAGAGTAACAAAAGTGTTCGTCTTTTAATTGAAAACGGAATAAATCCACCTGCATATAATACTTCCCCAGAACATTCCTCCTTAAAGATAGCTTCCTTTTCTTTTCTCAGTCATTACTAAAATTTCAAGGTTAGAGATTAATTGTAATGGTAATATCACCATTTATTTTAGAGCTAGCTGTACAGGAAGAATAAATATAGCTTGAAAATAAATTGTGATTACTGTGTCCACACTTAAAAGCTGGTGATACTGCCCCTGTATTAATGAAATATTATTGACTAATTCTATTGAATTTGGCAAAAACCTTCCTTTGCAGCTTCCACTTCACTAAAGCACGGATCTGGGAAATTAAACAGGAGTTCAACTCCTGGCACCTACTGAACTCTGACAACAGAAAAGAAAATGATGAGCACCCTTTCCTTTCTCCCCTTTAACCTAGAATAGATTGTTCCCATTTTCCTGTCTTTTGTCTCACTGATTTCTCTGAAATCCAAGAGCCAGCAGGTGCCTCCTGGTCGTGTTTTATGTTTAAGGGCAGAGATACCCATTTAATTAACTCCATAATTGTATGGTAACTGCTGGCCTTCTGATTGCACAGTAAGCAGCCGATAGATTAAGACAGTAATTTCATGGTTATTTCTGCCTTTCCCAAATGCTGGTCTCTTGGGAACAAATTCAGATGTCCCTTGTGAAGGTTATAATTAGGCAAAGCCTCTCACTCGGGCCGGGGAGAGATCGGAGCCCCCTGGGGCAGCACCTCTGTGTGCGACTGTTGACCCAGTGCTGATGGCATGGCAAAGGGACCTGGAGCTTCCCACTCGGGGCTCGGTGGTGACTCACTCAGCAGAGAGGATCCCTGCCTCCTATGGACAGCAGTGTGAGCAGCTGGGCTGGGGAAACAGATGCAGATAGTGAGGAAGGGGCTGATTTATTCACCAGGTGCTGTGTGTTGGGAGCGGTGTCCCCCGATTTCCTCTGTGATGCACAGGAAAGGACAAAGACCTCCCCAGGACCACCCAGCCCACCTACAAGCCTGGCCACTGTGCCCTTGGGTGAAACAATTTCTATTTGTAGCCGTTCTTGTAACTGCACAGACATTTCCCATGAGCTGCTGGCACCTGAAGTGAGGCTGTGGCTCCGGGATGCCATGAACAAACCCCGCACGGCTGCGGGGCATCAAACTCTTGGCTCTGTTAACTCAGCTCCTCAGTACTGATGTTAGACTTGTGGTCCAGCCAACAGGCTGCCCATTAGGCCAGGTGAATTGTGGTAGTAAATGACAATAAGATATTCCCTCCTCTTCTCCTGGGTCTCCCAGTCCATCTCATCTGGAGTTTCAGAGCCGAGAGGTGAGAAAGGGAATGACAAAATCACAGGGAATTCCTAATCTCTCTTGACTTCGAGGCTGGACCGTGGTCCTTTGATGCTAACACGAGCCCGCCCTCCATTTATCTAGACATTGTGTCAGAATTAAAAAGGAATATCACAGAAGATGCCATGTAGGAGCAGGCTGAGAAATCAGAAACACTGCTTTCAGTGAGCGTGGCTGAACCTAGAGCAAACCCAGTGCAAGATCCAGGGCTGAGATCCTCTTGTAGTTGCCACTGGATCTTCATCTTCAGCCGTGAGAACATCTGGGGACAATATGGTACCAATGGCACTCGCTACAGAGCTCAATGCGTTGGAAATCCTGCTTGGGAACCAAAATCAAATCTTCATTCTGGGTACATTTCCCAAAGACCAAAATTATGATATCCCTGAAAGCACCAAACAGGGGCCCATTAGAGTGCTTGTGTTTGAACATTTGAAGTAATTATTCACGTTCACCCAGCTCCAAAGAGATACCAAACGCCATGTGTTTTTCCTCAGTGTTAATAAAAACCTAAATGATTCTTCATTAAGAAGCCCATTAAGATGACTGCGGTTTCCTCGAAGCTCATTAGAGGATATTCTCCCCACTAAATTATCACACTGGAGTTTTGCAGAAATCTGAGGAAAGATGCCCTATTGTGATTAATTCATGATAAATTCACGCTCCCTTGCTCGCAGTCTGCTCTCCGGGCTCTGTTTTGGGTTGTAGGGAGGATGAAAGTGATGCTTCGGCATGGGAGCGATGTCCCGGAGGTGTTCCTGCCATCCATCTGTGCAGGGCTTCCCCTCCTCTTCCACTGCGAGCCTCCACCAGGACCTCTCCACAAATAATTCCTGCTCTCCTGACCTTCAAAGCCTTGTGGAGGCCTCGTGGTGGGGATGGCCAGGAGGAAGCTGCCGTGTCCCAAGCAGTGCCTCCATCCCTGGAGGTCACCGATCCACCTCTCACCCATGGGCAAACCCATGCAAGGAGCTTGCGGGGCTGAAGCAATGATTTTAAGCTCTGCCTGTGCTGCTAAATCCACGCAGGGTCCTCGTGTGTCCTCCCCGTTTCATTTTTCTCCCTGGTGGCAAGCTGGAGGAGCTGGGGACCGCCGGAGTGTGGGAACGCGGGCTGCTTTAACAGAATGGAGCTGCTCTAATCTCCCACCGAGTATTAAAATCTCATTTTATGGTACATTATACACTTGGCCTTTAGAACAATCAGTGACCATAAATGGTGTTTGCGTCCCGAAGCCAAATCTGGGGAAAGAACAAGAGATAATCCGTCTGGCTGGAGAGGATGGAGCGGGGAGGGCTAACGCTGCACAATTATTTATGTCCATTCAGAGACAGAGGGAAATTAAGTGCATTAACTGGGCTGCCAGGCCCTCCTCAGAATGGGGCTTTAAATGATATTGATGTGGTGCTAATAGGAGCACAGTTTGTCTTTTGTGTATTACAGCACAGGGCTCCGAACTGGCACTTGGAGAGCAGCGTCAGGCGTGCTCCAGCTCTTTGGGGGGATTTGTTTCTAGGGATTTGGGGTTTTTAAGAAGCTGCAGAACCACGCTGCCCCAAGAAGCCTCTGTGAGGTGCTGGGGTACCCAGAGGAGGCTCTCACCCAGCTGAACCCTACAGGGCATTCCCTTCAGTGTGCCACTGTCTGCAGCTTTCACTCAGGCTTCCTTCCCAGCCCAGGACCAGGCTCCTTAAATCAGGATTTTGCCCGAAAAAGGGACCTGAATACATCCCCCGTCTGAGGATGACCTCTGCCAAGCCATGAACTGATGAAGCAGAATATCTCATTTATAAGAAGTCCAGCTTTAGGGCCAGCTCTAAGCACCTGTGATAATCCCTGGGGTTATCACAAGCAGGGCCAGACTATTGCAGAGATCTGGGTGGTGCCTGGATTGCTCTCTCCTCTGGCCAGAGAACAGCTCCCCACAGTCCCCGTGGCTGGGGCTCTGCTCAGCCTGTTCCCAGCTATGGGGCCAGCTCGGGGAGGTCCATCCCTCCCTGGACAGCCCTGTGCTGTCCCTGCTGTGTCTGACTTGCTGCTCGCAATTGCCAACAGGTGCTGCTGGAATTCATCCCTGAGTATAGCAGCGATAATAAAAGGCTGTGCAGGGTGTTTGAGGGAAGTCCATGGGCAGCATACAAATGACAGTGGCCTGTGCCCAGCCAGGTGCTAGGGGAAAGTTTTTGAGAGAGCCGTGCAAAGAACTGATGGTTCCTTCCTGGCTGCTGGGATGCTACTGGCAATTCCATCTATCCCACCCAATGTTATTATTCCTAAGGTTTCAGTCTCTACTTGTCCTCACGGAGGGCAGTATTTCTTCCTCAAGTGCTGAGACATCACCCCACTGACTTTTAAGGGATGCTGCTATCTGAGTTCAGGTTGTATTTCATCCTTAACTGCATCCTTAACTGCTTCTTTTTGTACGGAGCTCTGCCTTGAACCTCTGGGGAAGGCCTCAGGGGTCTTTAAAAGTAACCGGGCAGTGACCAGGCACAAGTAAATGCTGCACAAGTGGGAATGGCAGGGGAATTCAGACTGAGGAGGAAAGCACAGTGCTCGAGTTGGGTTTCTGTGGCAGAAAGCTGCTCCCTGGCATGGGCTGTGCACCACTTGCACATTCCTGATCTCTCCGTCTGCTCTCTGACTGCGTGTGTGCCCTTGTAAGGCTGCCTAGGAAATCCTTCCCACCCATGGCTAAAAGTTCCTCAGACGTTCCCTCTTCCTCTCGGCTTTAATCTCCTCCAGCATCAGCTATTAAATCAATAGCCTGTGCGATTATCTGCTGTCATCTTGGGAGGAAAATGCGCAGGGTCTGAAGGCAAAGGCTGTTTATTCATTCCGTTCCTCCTGCAGCTCCGGCAGGAGCGCCGAGCTTGGCACGGAGCGAGCGGAGGGAGGGCAGCGCCGTGATTTGTTGGCGTGATGTGACAGGCAATTTTCAGATCTGGATCAGAAAGTTGCACCGAAAGTTTTAGAGGTGGCTGCGTTCGGGTTTAGCTCTGGGGGACAAGAGCGTTATTTTTACTTTCAGAGAAAAGCCGTGAGTTTCCAGTATGCCACGGCAGGTTTTAATGATGCGGTTCTGTTATTGTAGCATCAGCTGAGGCTGGCTCAGCCCAGAGCCCTGCCCAAAGGATGTCCTGATGAACATGCAGAGTAACCAGGGCAATTAACCGGTAAGGAATCAATCAAGGTGATGGATGTATGCAATACCTTTATTTTCTAGTTCACTTCCTTTTGATCTAAGGGTGCAAGACCACCGCTCAGGCCAGCCGAGTGATGCTGGACCAGTTTCAAAGGACTTACTGGTCCACATCTGGGTACTGGGCACATCAGCACAGCGAGCTTGTGCATGGGGCAGTTCTCAGCAGCTGTTCCTTCAAGGAAAAACTTCTCCTGATGTCTTGGGGAAAGCACAAGCGGCCGAGATGATCCGATGGCAACCCAGAAAGCCAGGCAGGAGTCAGGCAGACCAGCTGGGCATGTGCTGCATGTGCTTTTTCTCTTTCTCTTGCTCTTCATGAGCTGAGATAATTATTTCTGTGCGTTGCAGTTCTAAAGCGAGCATCCCTGATCCTGGCTCTGCCTCTTATCATGAGGCAGCTGCAAAATTGCTCTCAAATTGTTTTCCAATTGGGTTTTGCTTGTGAACCTCTCGATTGAGCGAGGCGAAGCTGACATGAGAAAAGGGTTTGGGAAGATGGGAGCAGACAGCAGGCTGAGCGGCCGAGGCCAGGTAGGCTGAAGAGATGGAAAGAAGGATGAAGGATGCTGCTGGCAGCAGGAGCCCATGGGTCGGAGCAGAAGGGATGGGGTCCTGCACCTCTCGGAGCCAGAAGCAGCCTGCGTGCCCCGAGCACCGCTGCTGCTGCTGCCCTGCATTTGTGCAGAGCGCACGCAGGGCCTGGCATGCAGCCAGAGGGGCTGCGAGGCAGCACAGGAAGGCCAATATCTAACACTTGCACACACACCGTGGTTAAAACAGCCACTGGGATGGACCCAGAGCCCGTTCAGCCTGCTGTCTGCTCTCCAGCGGCAATAGGAAAAGGGGAGCCGCAGCCCCCGTGCGAGCAGGCGAGGTGCCCGGTGAGAAATGGAAGCCTCCAGGTGAAACTCAGGCCTCTGAGAAGGGAAAAGCAATTTTTCTCCTCACTGCACCTGACCACATCCACCTCCCCCATCAGATGCTGGGCCAAAGTCAGCACTGCTGCAAAGGTATTTCCTTGCAGGGCTATAAAAATAAAATACTATCGGATCCAGCAGTCCCGATAGCAGCGACTTTGTATAAGTAACTTTATAATGAGTCCCAGTTCTTCTCCCAGCAGATGCCTTTGGTATAATATCCTGGAGCAGCAACAGAATAAAATAAATCAGCTTTTACAAACTCATAAACACATAGAAGGGAACGTAAACCAATTTCTGATCTAGTCGAGGTGCGCTGAGACTTCATGGAGTGGCACAAAGCTTGAGTGGAGGCTGAAATTGCTCTTGAGCCTGTGAGTCCTGCTCTCCTCTCTCTCTGCCAACAGAGATGCTGCTTTTAACCCTTTGAAGGCCATCCATATATTTTTTTTGGGTCTGTCTCTATGCATACATGCACTGTGATGTTGCTGTGCTGCAGGGGAGGTGGGAGAGATGTGCCTGGGAGCTCCCAGGTCTGATTTTGGGGATGCAGCCCCTGGGGACCCGCTCGGGTCACTCTGCTCTGTTCCCGAGCACCATCCAAAACACGTTCTCATCAGCAGCCTGTCTTCGCAGGAAACAAATGCCCATCCACTGTGTAATTAACCCAGTGAACAGAGACATTGATGCATGCTAACTCCAAGAAACCAGCTTATTATCATCACTGCTAATTAGCCATGGGAAAACAGACATGGGTTGCGTGTATATCTGTTTAAGGAGGAGGGGAAGAAGAGGAAACCTGTTGAAACTGATTTTCCCAATTCTTTTTTTTTTTTTTTTCTCTCTTAAAAGAGAGATGAAAGCAGAAGCAAGCAGGGCTGGCACCCCTCACCTGCCCACACCTGGCCACTGCAGAGGAGAACAGGGCAAGAAGTCCGCTAGCCTGGCTCTGAGCCTCTCCTGGCAGTGTTTTTCCTAGCAAGCACCATGAGAACCTGTGCTGGAAGTGGTGCACACAGCGCTAGCAGCAGAGCTGGGCTCCCCTCCAGCATCGGGCACCCTCCCCGTGCCTGCTCCATGGGCGAAGAAGTGCAGATTTTGGTGCCTTCCACAGCTTGCTGCACCGCACGTGCTGCCCGACCCAGCAGCACCACGTCCAGCACGCATCCGGCTCGCACCTCACGGCCCGTCGCTCTCCAAGGAAGCTTGCTCTGGAGTTCGCTGCCGCATTTAGTATTCGGAGAGGAGCCCAACTCGCTGATTGTGCTGATGGGATATGAAAGGCAGGATAGAGTTTTACTGCAGAGCAGTTGACCTTGCTCCAGAGATATTACCGATACACAGCTGCTATTCAACATTTCAAAACACTGTAGTCATTATGTGAAGCTGTCTGCTAAGAGAAGCAATTAGACTTCAGAGCATTACGATCCGCCTGTTGGAACAAAAGCTGCGCACACAGGTGGGCGGCTGGGGCAGCTCCCTCCCCGTCCCAGCTGCTGGGGGCACGCGGGTGTCCTCTGAGACAGACGAGGGGCTGCTTGGCTGCACGGCTGGGATGGCAGGGAGCAGAGGGCTGCTTAGTGATGGGACCTGGCTCGTGCAGGGCTTTTGCCTGGCTGTTTACCCCTTTACACTCTTCTAACGCCATTAAGCAAAGTCACTGCTTGAACCAGGGGCGCAGGATGGAAACCCTAGGGTCCTCACCAGGTTTAACAGATCCGTGCCCCATGTTGTTCATTCCAAGGCCCCTTTTTCAAACTCTGCTGCCAGAACCCCGGCAGAGCCTGCTGGTGTGCCTGCAGGCAGGGCGACCGGCAAAGACCAGCGGTGCGTGACGATGAGGAAGATGAAGAGGACCCGGCTAGAGGAACCACAGACAGGGGAGCTATTTCACACGGACCCAGCACACACCAGAGCACACAGACATGACAGGGCTGCTGCCAGAAGCTTGCTCGCACTCATCCTGCAGGGAGGAACCGGGCACAAACCACGTCTGTAGCTGGGATGTGGTCACCTGAAGCAGGGCGCAGAGGGGAAGCCTCCCCCAAGCCCAGAGGCTCCTCTAAACTGCAGTGCAGGATACCCAAGGCGAAGCAGGGATGACAGGGAAGGTTTCGTGCTTACTAGTGAGCCCTAATTATGCTGAAGGCCCCTATCACAGATTACACTTGTTCTGCTTGTACAGCACAGGGCTGGTGGCTTGTTTAACAATGCACGGCGCATTGTTCTCGCTCCAGCCCTTAAAGCCACAAAATTGATATTGCTTTTCCATGGGCAGAGAGATAAGACGCGTTTAAAATGCTGTCAGGGCCACGATACCATCGCCACATGGGGAAATTAAAAATCTTGACATGGCAACAAAGCCTCTCACCCCTCCGCAGCACGTCGCGGGGCAGCGCTGCGTTCCCAGCAGGAATAGCAAAGAGGAGAGCGAGCGAGAAGACATCCCGAGGCAGTGAGAGAAAACAGCAGCAGCTCGTGCTGGGGAAGCTGGCCTCACACCTGAGTCTGTCCCCAGAACTTTAAGCTCAGCCTTTAATGCAAAAAATGCCTTTTTTTTCTTTTTTCTTCCCATGTTTGCATGGCAGCGGGTGCTGCGGTCGGGAGCAAGGGGTGGCTAAGAAGCAATGAGAGACCTGGAAGGAGAATGGTGAGCGTGAGATTGCCTCTGACAGGCAGAGGCAGTGGCATTTTTTTTTTTTTTTTTCCCCTGAGATGCATTTTGGTCCTTCAGTGAAAAGCGCTGATTTGTCGCAAGAGAACTATTTGGGTTTGGAGGCATTCATGATGAATTTCCTGGGGTGGAAAAACACAGTTTGAAAATTATCACGGCAGCCCGGCCTCGGGTTATGCAGACACCAAGTCTGGCTGGGAGAGTCTCAGCTGAAATGCACCATTCCACTCAAAGGTTAAACTTGCGTGCTTTAAAGAAAAAAAACCCGAAGCTCAAAATTGAAATGGAACAATCTAAAGCTATCGGAGTAAAGTGTGGAGTGACCTGATCTAAACTGCACCTCAATTGGTCATCTGGGGAAAATTGGCACTATTTTGGTTTCCTATCTCAATTTCTGATGGATTTCTGTCTGTAAGTAAAATCTTTCCCCCCCGCTTTTCTCCCCAAAGGACCTGGTGGCTCCGGGAGTGGCTGTGCCAGGCTGGGCAACATCCCCACTTGCAGCACCGTGGGCTGGCTGCTGGTGGGAGCAGCAGGAGCCCCGCACCATACACGTGGTTTTGTCAGAGCCAGGTGGCTCCAGGAGACTCAATATGAGGCTCAATACGAGGCGAATTAATGCAGTTTTAATTAAACTTACTTTTCTGCCTGTGCAGGCCTGGGGGAGAGAAAGCGTTCAGAATCAAAACTGAAGATTTTTTAGGACTTGTGGGTTTTTCTCCTGCTCTCTCGCTTCTCTCCCTGCTCTCCATTGCTTCCTTGTGTCTGTCTGGTGCAGCAGCCCCATGCTCCCGAGCAGGACATCTCAGCAGAGGCGTGCGGAGCTGGGCAGGAGACTCCTGGAGGGCTGCAGAGAGCTGTGGGTTGCACAAGGGAAGAGCAGAAAGAGGAGCCATGGGGTGAGGGTATGGGCACACAGGGTGTGGGTCCACCATCAGCTCGACCTGAAGCAGGGCCACAGGGCAAGGGATGGCCTGAAGGTGGACCAGGATCACAGAGTCACAGAATCACAGAAAGGTTTGGGTTGGAAGGGACCTCGAAGATCCCAACCTGACACCTCCCACCAGACCAGGCTGCTCAACAGGAACAGAGGAGCAGGAGCAGAAGACATTAGCAGAGCCCAGGAGAAGCTAGCAAGGGCTTCATTCAAATATTTCCATCCTAAAACAAATAAAATTTGTTGTCTGAGACTCCTGGTGCCCCTCCTCGAAGGCTTTCCCCTCCCTGTCGCTATCCTGTTAATGAAGTTGATAATGAGCCGAGCAAATCCTGCTGGATAAGGAGCTAATCAGGAGGCTGGAGCAGTGGAGCAGCCTTCGTTTTTGCAAATCCAGAGATCTCTTTGCTGAGAAACCCCACAGCACAGTGGCTGGGGGATGATGCAGCGTGAAGAAAGTTCCGGTGCTGCAGCACTTTGGGGGCACAGGGCAAATAGGAGGGGGTGCTCCAAAGGGAAGCACAGAGGCATCAAATCCAGCTGCTGGGAGTTTCAGGACGTGCTGTCCTGCTCTGGGAAAGTTCCGCTGTGGTCTGGCTGGGACCCACAAGGCTCAAGAGTGGGTTTGTGCCTCCGTGAGCCCCCTGCTCTGCAGCCAGAGGGGGGGGGGGGGTGAGGATGAGCCCGGCCCTGGCCAAGCCAAGAGGGCTAGGGAAGGACAAGCTGGGAAAGAGCCTGCAGGGGAATGTGATCTCCCAGCAGATATGTTCTTCTCTTTTTTGTGGAAATAGCAAATGAATGCCTGAAATGAAGCTCTGAGGGATAATGAGACCGTGTGGCTTGTCTGCATATACAAACATTAAATCCTTGCTTTTGTAAAGGGCAGAAGTGGCATTCACTTGAGACTGACCAAACTTCACCAACTCTCATCTCAAAAACACATTTTGTCATCTAATGATAGCCTTCACCCCCCAAAAAAACAGCAAAGCAAAAGGTTGGACCAGCCACAGGGTAATCCCCAGAGCCAACCCAAATACGCTGCCTTGAACATAAGGAAGTTTCGAGTTGACTCAAAGGGGAAATAAAAAAAATTTCTGTCTCATCACCAGAATACAGGCTTTCTGAGGTTCCTCTGCTGAACCAGACCAAGCTGGTGTTGATGTCCTCTGGCTGGTATGGTCTGTGTGTGCAGGGGGAGGCTGAAGCAGGGACCCCTGGTCCTGGTTCTGGGGCTGTGCCATGCCCCATGCTCTGCCTTCCCCTCCCCAGCCCTCCCCTTCCTCCTCCAGATGAGGAGCAAATTCCAGAGCCTCTGTTTTATGCCAGTAACAACTCTCTGGAGCATTCCCATCTTCATAGATTTACTGGCTTAATGCTTTGTTAGGATGATAAAAGCTGGTTAATTGCCCCATATGAGAGCCTGCCTCCCCACCTGCCTTCCTCACCCTCCCTCCCCCAGCCTCCCCATGGCTATATATTTATCTTTTGTTGGTTCATTTGATTTGGAGCTGAATAAATTGGAAAAGCTGAAGTGATTCATGTACTGTGGATTGCATATTGATCTGGCACACTTCCCTCCTTCCAGTCCCCATCCGTCACGCCGATCAATGGCTCCTTCTGGCTGGGCATCTGCGCTCGCGGTGCCAGGCGAGGAGGGAAGGACCAGGGGGGATTTCTGTGTGCTGCACGGCCCCAGCACAACCCCTGCTCTTTTGCCCCCATTTTGCCATAAATTTGGATGCTGGAGACTTTGTGGAGGAGGGATGGCTCTGCGATATTCATGCCTCCTGGGTGGCTGGCCCACCTTGTCCTGAAATGCTGCTCCAGAGGCAGCATCACGCGGCTTCAGTTGTGGTTTGGGGCATGGATCAAGCGGTGTTGCAGACGCTCTAGGGTTTGTGCAGTGTGTAACCCCATTTCTGCAGCACTTTTAGGGATTCCTTGGCTGATAACGGAGCGTTCAATGCCTCTGTCTCCATAGTGATGTCTTAACCTTTACCTTAATCTCCTGATTTCTCTCTTGAGCTAGCCATGCCTGAAAACATTCACTAGAGCAGCTTAAAAATACAAGTTTCCTACTGCACCAGGTACTACTAAATAAAATTTCCCCTTGGTTGCTGCAGAGATGGGAAGGCACATCCTCCTGACTTGGTGAGTAGCTGTATCTTTAGGCTTCCAAAGGGAACGCATGATTGAAGCAAAGGCTGAGGTGAGGGGAGGACCAGGAGCTGCAAAAGAGGCAGGGACCCCTCACAGCAAAGGGGAAAAAAATGGGGCAGAGACAAAGCAGCAAAATCTTCCATGTGTCAGAAGTTGGGGAGTGAAGTAATGTGTTGTTTTGTGGGCTACTAGAGAAATATTTCCTCCTACATGGAAGAGCACGAGGTTTTCCACCGAGACGGGGTGCTATCAAAGAAATGCTGCTTTGCTCTAGCCCAGCATCTTCCAGCAGAGCTCGTAAAACATTGCTCCGAGGTACAGCACCACCATCTTCCTCAGCCACAGGGTCAGCCAGCACCTCCACGGCGAAATGGGGCCACTGGGACTGTCACCAGTGGGCCACCAGCACCATCCAGCCCGGTGCTCAGCCTCCCCACTCCTGGCTTCGGTTTGAACCACTTTCCTTCGGGGCTGGGTGATGCCATACAGAAACCTGGGTCCGCAGCACATTTTTCAGTCCCCTGGTGTTGGGAAGCAGCTTTCAGCTTGGTGCTGAGGTGGCAGACACCAAAACGCTGCAGGTCAGTGATTTTCAACCTGCAGTCTGAAGATTGTTGGGGGTCGACAGATTATATCTGAGGAGCTGCAGAAAGGAACAAAGAAAAGCCAGCTTGTTGTCAGCAGGCTTAACTGAGGTCTTCAGGGGTCAGAAAAATGATTCCTCAATGGGAAATTTAACAGCATCAGAAATAATAAAAAAAAAAGACTGAAAGCTTGGTATGTGACTGAGGCTAAGTGCTCAAACACAAGGATAATGCAGGAGAGCCTTTCAGTCCATTTAATTTTAATTTTCTTCTTTTTTCTTTCTTTTTTTTCTTTCTTTTTTTTTTTTTTCCCAGGCTGGGCTCTCCTCAGCAGGCCCAGGCTCTGTGTTGGGTCCCACGCCAGACCTCCTGAGACAGACGGACCAGCCCTGAGCTCCCAGCAAGCAAATTCAGTGCATTAGGGTCAGGAAACCATCCTCTGCCACTGGCTCCATCTTGGACCAAAATTACATCCCTGTTCCCTCTCCAGGACCAGGCCAGGCTGTCTGTGCCAGGAGCAGCATCACCGGGAGCAGCAAGGAGCATCCGTCCCGTGCTCTGCCTCCCCAGAGGATCCCACTGCATCTCCTCCTTTCCACGCAACTCCATCCTCACCTGAGGGTGCAGGGGGCTCGTGTCCTGAAGCCACACGTGGTCCTGGCCGCGTCCATCCCACAGGGTCCCCCTCTTTGCGTCTGTACTAGGTACCCAGCAGAAGGGGAGACGGGGATGTCAGGCTGATAAAAATCCTCCAGCAGCTTCAGATGTGCTAACACGTTCTGCCTGCCAGGCTGAGGGTGATGGGAGCATCTGACAGACAGCAGCTTCCCCGCGTGTTAAACATTAATAGCTTTCCAGCTTTGCCTCTGGATTTGCTGTTGCTGAGACCCGAGCTGCCTCTCTGGAGGTGTCAGCCCACGACAGAGCAATTACTGCCCAGGCTCGGCGCTTCTGAAGGGGCCCGACGGCTGCAGGACAGAGAGGGAATGGATCGCCCCAGAGTAATTAAAGGAAATATTGGGGCATGAAGGGACTGAAGCGAGGTTGTGTCATGCAGCGGGGGCAGAGGACAGCTGCTGGGGTGGTGAATCAGTCTCACGAGGAAGGTGAGTGGTCTGATTTCGGAGAGATGCTGTCTCCAAGATCAGATGGCTCAGGGGACCCTGGACACAAGCTGGTGCTTCTTCTTCTTCCTGCTTTGTATATGATTCACAGTTTTGCCTTTTGGGATAACTCATGCCAGTGAAATATGTCTTTTCTGTGAAATTTCGCCAAGCTGAGGGTTTTCCCTGCTGCAAACATCTGAAGCTGCAAATGTTAGAGGTTTTGGTACAAATCTGCCTTCGTGATTTTCACCATTTGGAACCCCTGCAAGATTTTCTTCATGGCCATGTGATCTTTCACATAGGCTAGATCTGAAAACAAACTCATTTTCTCTGCCAAAAAAGGAGGAATCCTTTCATGAAAACAGGATAAGTTCCAATTCAGCAGCGATCCATGTAAACACCAAAATACAGGGTGCCATCTTTCATAAATCTAGGCATTAAAAGATCAGCTAGCAGAAAATGGCACGATTGCTTTGAAACCCACATCATTTGCACTGTTGCGTGGAGAAACACGGATGCATGAAACGAAACCAGCAGGACACCGGTGCTAATTACTGGAGAAGCAATCCCTCCCGAAGCAGTGCATCTGCAGGTCTCTCCCTGCCTCTCCTGGCTTTGAGCAGCACCGCTGTTCCTGCTGGTGGGCAATTTTTGCTCCCTGTTGCAGACCCTTTCCTCCCAGGGGAGAGCATCCTCCTCCTCTCCCCCACTCTGCTGCTCACGGATGAGCACGGACCCTTCCCCATCCCCTTATCTCCCCTCAGTCCCACTCTGGTTATCCATCGCCTGCGTGCTCCTGGGAGCCCTGCCCAGAAATTCTCACTTCTTAAGGCCATGGCCATGCTCTAGGGGGTTACGTGGCCTAGTGGCTGCATCCCTCTGCTCTTCCAGTAGTCACATTAGTATTACCGTGAGAGTCCCCCAAAAATCCTACAGACTTCTGTGTTTCCTGCCACACAACCCTTTTACTGCCCTCACTCTGTGGGCACAAAGCTCTCGTCTAGCTTGAGGCACATATTGCCACCCTCCAAAGACCTGCCCGAATTCATCAGAGACAAGGCCTGTTGCTTTAATCTTTAGAAGTTTGCCCCCACTGCTCCTCCCCCACATACACACTTTATTACAGTGCAAATGAAAGTGTCTATTAATTTCTCTCTCGGCTGTTTATCTGGTGAAATTATTGAAAAGGGAGAGAGCAGATAGATGCTCTCCTGAATTAAAAGGAAGATAAAAAAAAAGAAGGTGGTATTTCTCTTTCCTGCAGCAAGGGACTGGAGGAAAGGCAATGCTTTGAGCTGGGGAGGACACCGGGCACTGTGTGCGTGGTCCCTGCTCTTTGTGCAGCTCCAGGAGCTGGATGGGATGCACAGGGCAGGGTGCTGAGCGCTGCTGTGGGCACCGAGCCTGGATGAAGCCCTTCCCCTCCGCAGAGGTGTGCCATGCTCTCCTTTACCACCAAGACCATGCCAGCTACTTAACCTCCCCTGCTGAGATCGACTAGGAAGAGAAGAGGGCAGAGGGAAGAAGAAATGGGGTTACATATTTACCAGCCTGTTAATATTTATGAGGACTATGAACCAGATTAATTTCCATGCACCATTTCACCTGCGATGTTTTCCTTCCATATTTATGTAAGGGGAAAATAAATAAACAAAAAGAAATCCAAATATCTAGTTTCTTTTAGATGGTGCGTGAACTACCTGTCATTTAAATCAGGATGCAAAGAGAATTCCTCTGCATCTTTCTGGCCAGCAGGAATCCTTTTCTTTATCATCATCTGGTTTTAAGGATCGAGAGACCAATGGGGAATTTTGGGGAGAGCCAACAGCAGTCCTTGCAGGATGAGTTTTCTTATGATGAATGAAATCCCAAGCCAGGCATTAAATCACAGAGGAAAAAGAGTTTGCTATTGCTGCAGCATCAAAAGGCTGAGGGTATCATTTTAGGGGCAAGTGCTGCCACCACTGCAGCTCTTCAGCCTCATCCCAGGTGGCTGCAGATTTGTTACTGAGAAACACACTGCTGCTATTTGGGTACCCCAGTCCCCCAGGGAAACATTTTCTCATTGTCTCTAGGAGAAACATAGTCAAGTCTGTTTCTAAAACTAGTTATCGGCATAAATTATCATTTAAAACCCTCTACAGTTTACATTTCCACTTCTAAAACCTCCTGTTAGGATTATTTGATAATGCAAATTCTCATCTACTGTCTTAATAGACCCTTCAGTGCTGGGGTGGGTTTTGATTTCAATTGCTTTTTTTTTTTTTTTCTTCCTCTTCTTCTAGTGATAGGATCTGCTATACATATGACAGATTTGTCAGTGGAATTTTAACAAATAATATTAAATGAACTTTAAATGCCATTTGTATTGTCAGTTTTTAATTTCAAAAGTGTCACCCTGTTGCATTTGGGGAATATGTAAATTAACAGTTTACCTCGTAAGTTTTATAGCAGCCCAACGTGTCTAGAATACTTTCCGCCTGTATTTCTGTTTATTTAATCCTCGCAATATAAGGGAAAGATTAGCTGTTCGTATTTTGTATATTTGTTTTATAATGACTTGGGTTTTTTTTTCATTAATGAAATGATTTAGAGTTATGCAAAGCAAGGTACAAACTGTATTGGAAGTTGGCTATGAAACACACAGCTTGGGGGAAAAAAACACAGGCTAAAGGAACGGAAAGATATTACTGTGCAACAGCATGTAATAAGTCTTTAAAACCCTGCATTCATCTGGCTTTACAACGAGAGACATAAAAAGAGGCACTGACCATGCACGCTGCAGCTGAAGTACAAGCAGGAGGGATGGCTAATTTGGACACCCAGGCTCTGTTCCCATTAGGGAGGTTTATGTTGTGGTAAACCACTGGGAAATAACAGTTTGCACGTGGTTGATGCTTTCCCTGTTTTTTACGAGTGTTTGAGGAACCCAGGAAGATGCTGCAGAGGGTGAAACTTTGTTTTGGGGGAAGGTTGCGTAGAAATGTCAATAACACGTAAAGGGGAAAGGGGAAGGGAAGGATGATCTTGGGCAGCAGGTAGGGAATGGGCTGAAAACTCATGTCTGGGCATCGCTTAGAAGAACAGCACCGTGCTGGGGACTTTGTCAAGCAGGAGGCCCTGTGGGCAAAGCCTGAACCCCATAGGAGGATTCAGGAGCACGGGGGACTTGCCAGAAGACTTTCAGGTGTGCCTCTGTTAATTACCATAAGCTGATTAACCACAGGGTAATGATAAATACCCCTCATTTGTTACTGGCCAGTGATTGCAGCAGCAGCAGAAGAGGTGAAGGGAGTGGTGACACATTGATTCCCATCAGGGGAAGGAGGCAGGAGATTGCACGGAGCCTGCAGCTGTGTGGTGCTCGTGTGCCTGGGGCCCTGTGCATGCAATGACCAGGGCACACATCGCTTTGTTCAGACAGAGGCCAGGCCGTTCTGCAAAAGGCAGATTTCCTGGCTTTTCCAGGATGGGACAGCGCTGGCAGGCTTTGGGGTGTGCTGCTGGCTGGGGGATCTGGGTGTGGGGTTGTTAGCAGCTGCCAGGGGTGTGCACGAGGGTGAATGTGTCCCCTCGGTGCCATGCTGGTGGAGGACAGCGATCACTGCCACCTGGAACATCTGCCTCATGCTGGAGGCTGAGTTTCAGCAGGAGCGCAGCCCCTTTACAGCCGAAGAAACAACTCCCTTCGGATCATTTTGTTACACCGGCTTCATGACCCATGCCAGCGTGCTCGAACACGAGAAGGGATCGTCGTGTTAATTGCAATCCTCTTGTTATGCAAAGTCATCAGCAGCCTAACGTCCCGTGTTATTACCGGGAGCTGCAGACACCTTGACTCAAACAGGAGCCTGGATGTGTGCAAAGAGCCCGGTGGGTGGCAGCTAGAGACGGTGACAGCACAGGGGAGCACAAAGCTCTCCCCCCCAAAAAAAAGCTCCTCTCTTGCTCTGCCACATGTTCCTGAGCCTCAGCATCCTCCTCTTCCACTGGTGCCTGCTAAGTCCTTGAATCACCTGCTGCCATCGCTGCCAGCATCTGTGCAGCCCTGTAAATTTTCAGGGCAAACAGCACCAAGTCCTGGGGGCTGTGCTCCGAACCCACCGGTGGCCCTGCTTTGAGCACCCTTTTTCTGCTTGGGCTAGAGACTTCCTTGGGCCCCTTCCCAGATGAGCCCTGCTGTGGGCACGGCCTCTCAGCTCTTGGCCAAGGACTGCTCGTGGGTGCTACGCCTCGGCTGCTGAGACCTCTGCAGATGGTAAGTGGCAAAAATCCACGTTTTGGGGTCTTTGCTTATTTTCTTGTGCTGTTTATTTCAAAAGCACTGGAGGAGTTATTTGAATAGAAGCGTGTTGGTGGGTGAGTTACACTGGTCAGTGTCGCTGGTGGGCAGGGAAGTGCATGGGCACCTTTCTGCTGATGCCTTCAGGTGAATTCGTGGTGGCACCCAAATGGCTCACACTGCTTTCTGACCTGAAAAGAAGTTTTACAATGAACTGCTCCTTGCCCTCTGCAGCCAGTGCTTTCCTCCGGGGGACACTTCCCAGGCTGGTGGAGTTTTCTTCTTCTGACACAGAACTAAAGATGTGCAAACCATCACCTCTGTGCTCTGCTGTCTGCACAATTCCCCAGATTTAAAGGGCTATTAGGGAGCCCTTCATCTGTGTCCAAAAAATTGCCTCCCTCTCATCCTCCAGAGCCATCTATCTGGCACTCAGCTGCTCTTGTGTCACATAATCGTGATCAAACTTGGGTCAGAGGTGAGATCAGAGGGTGAAAAGGGAGCGCACAGAGGCACTGTGGAGAGCAAAACCGAGCAGAAGTCAGAGGCGCCCTTTGCCTGCTGAATATATTTAGCTACCAGAATCCATGTAGAGGGATGTGCTGCAGCCTCCCTTGGTCCCCCTATGTTTTTCCAGTGGGTACACAGCCCTGGTGAAATTTCACTTGTGTAAGCTCTGTAGATGAGGAATGAAGCTGGATTTCCCCATCCAGTTTCAACCCTTGGAAGCAGCCCTGGGGGATCGGCTGGCTACCAGCAGCAGGATGATGCTGCTGTGTCCTCCTGACTGTGCCTGTAATTCCCCAGCTGATTCCCAAACCCTGCCCCGAAATACCTCCTCCTGCCCAGCTTTCCTTGAAGGTGCGATATCAGAATCTAGTTCAGATCCCACATTTACCAACTGCCCCTTAATTAAAGAGCTCTCTCTGAGCTCCCGCTCCTCAGCTGACTCCAGCTTGGGGCTTGGTGCTCTTCAGAGCCACCACACGATGTTCCCATCTCTTTTCAGCTTCACCAGAGAGGTTGCTTTCTTCTTTCCTCCCCTATTCCTGAACAGCTGTGTACTTCAGGAACTGCTGTGGCAGGCTGCATGTTCTCAGGCCCATGTAGCAAAATGCAGTCCCCTGGGTCTCTGCTGCTGCAATATTCCCTGGGCGGGACTCACCTCTCAAAGACAGCTGGCGAGACACGTGGAAGCACAGGAGAAAGAAAAGAACATCTGTCCCAGAAAACCTGGGGCCTCAATCACCCATAATCAGCAACACCTTCCTGCTGATGGAGTGGTAAGGATGCTCCTGTGATGGATGTGGTGAGCATCCAGGTGGGTAAGTCACCACGGTGACAAAGGTGGCAAAGGACACCCACTCCTGCACCCTCACCCTCCTTTGTTCTGTATCCCTCCCAGGGAAATAACCCCACAAAGCAGCAAGGTGCAGAGGGACCCAGCTGTTGTGAAGGATGCAGCCTGCTCAAATGGGACAAAGGGACCACGGAGAACAGAACAGCCTCTTGAGGTGATGCTCGACACCAGGGCCCTTGGACAGACAGAGCCGTGGCAGACGGGGAGTTGCCCATGAGGAGGATGTAGGGAGGGCTTTCCCTGAGCAGGTGGGAGAACCATGTGAAGAGATGTATTTTTTTTTTTAGGCAGAAAATCTCTCCACACAAAATAACCTCCTTGAAAATAACCCTTGTCCCCAAGTGACTCTGCGGGGTGGCTGCTCCCTCCCTGGTACCTGCTGTCCTCTGTCGTGACAAATCGCTGCTGGAGGAGCACGGGGGGATGCAGTAATTCGGATTACTTGTACAAAGGGAGCCCCTGCCCTTGCATGGCAGGCAGAACGGGTCTCAGAAGAGTCCTTTGAGTTTCAGGCAGAAGCTCTGGATAAAACATTGCTCGTGGTACAGTGTCAAGTGTGTCGTGGCAGAACTGCTGGCAAAGATGAAGGGCCAGCTTATGGGCTCGTATTTCTCTTGCTGCTCTCTTCAGCTCACAGCCCTCCAAAACTGGTGGCCTCCCAGGCAGTGGGAGAGAGACAATTACCTTCCTGTTCTGGCCCTTTCCTCCCCTTCATGGCCCCTGTTCACACATCCTGACACCTTCCCATTTATTGGCTTTTTTTTTTCTCCTTTCTCCTGAACCTCCCTTGCCTTTTCTCTTTAAGCTGCAGTGGCAGCAGTTGGGTTGTGGGAGCCTTCAATTTCCTATTCAGCGCATCATGGAGCAGTAATTTTCTGCACTTCCATAATTAGGGGAATTTTAAGCAAACTACCCTGCGGATGATTACAGCCGGATTCAATTTCTGTTGCTTTGATCACCAAAGGACGAAGACGTTCCTTGAATATTTGGCGATGTGCTCAGCCTCGAGAAGAGCCTCGCACCAGCTGCCTCCTTCCCCCTTCCCTCCCCACCTTGCTCCTTTCGCCCCCTCTGCCTCAGGCTCTGTCCTGCTGCTGCTTCTGGAGCTCAAGTGGCAGCAAATGCCCCTTTCTGACATGAAGCTCTATTAAAATCAGGATGCTTTCCCTGCTAAGAGGCAGCACGGGCTGATTGGCAGAGCGTGGCTTACGGAGAAAGCAGACAGGGAGTTTAATTTCCAGGCACGTGCCTCGGTTTCCTCATCCATAAAACAACAGGGCCGAGGGATTGGGGCAGTTATTTGGTGTTTGGCTCTGCAAAGGGTCCAACCTGCGCTGTCCCTAGGGCAAGGTGCAAGCCGGGTTTGTTGAGTCTGCAAGTTGCTCGGGAAACCCTACGAGATCAAGGTGGCTTTGAAGTGATAATTGCTTCTTCCCATTTTTATCAGGTTTAACACCCAGGAACAACCATGAGGCCTTTTGCCATCACCTTTTTGCTTTAGCCACGCTCCAGCCATCTCTGTGATCATCTCCTCCACGCTGCAGGGCTGGGGATTCATCCACCAGAGGAGGGTCCTGTGCAGCGTGACATCGGTTCTGGCTGCAGAGAAACTCCAGAGCAGGGTGGATGTGTCCTAGGACAACTTTTGTGCTTCCTGAGCCTCCCTAAGTGTCCAGGGAGAGCTGCCGGGGAGATAGAAGATGAGCAGATACACAGCAGGATTGAAAGAAGAGGACAGAGTTGGGAAGATCAGCAGACAAGCATCGGATCTCAGCATCTTGTGGCCGTGCAGAATGGCACAACAACGTCCCAGAGCCACCACCATCCCTCCCAGGGCAGGGAAAGGTCCCGTGGCAGCTCCCACGGTAGCTGTGCCCCGTGGGAGATCACTTTTCCTCCTGCCTTCCTGCTCCCCAACGTGAGTGCGATGGGCTGTCAGCTCCGGTGTATTAATAGACTATTAACGCTTCCAAGTTTCCTGAGCCGCGTGTATGGGTTTTCCATAGGTTAATTAGGCCATATTTCAGGATAATTACAGCTGTATATTTCTACAGTAATTAAGTGGCTTTAAAACATACCCACAATGTGGCTCACTGAATCATAATTAAACTTCCTCTGCCTCCTGCTATACACTATGGAACTAATACCCATAAAAGACCCAACGCTGCTCCTTGCCAGCAGCAAATTAGAGCTCACAAAAATAATCTTATGGAATGTATCTTTTTTTTTTTTTATAGAATCGTGTACAAATTAATTCAAAATGAATATTACATGAGTCATCAAAATGCTCCAGCTTCCTTCCCTTTATTTATATTTATCCTCCCACGTGAAGTGTCACCTGGGGGGGGATGGCGGGGATAGGGGGCGAGGGGAAAGTGACTCACTCAGGTGATGCCTGCCAGCGGTGCTGTGCTTTTCTCTTCCCCCCCATCACACTGGGGAAGGCTTCAGGTCCATGGAAAAGGGATGGAGACACCTGTACCAGGAGCGGAGGTCTGTGGACGCAGCCCTGGTGGCACCAAGCAACGCCTGGTGGCATCTCCTTCTTTGTCACAGTTTGGCTCGAGGACTGAATTCCCTTCTTCTGTCCTCTGCTGTTTATAGACACGGATATCAGGTGCCCTTTCAGCCTCTAATTCTGTCGGACAAGGATGCCAGCCCCTTCTCTGTGAGGTCTGCCATTCCCTAAGCCAGCCAACAGATGAACAATTTCCCGTCTATTATTCCCCGCCCCTTTCTGGAATGGTGAAAGTTCAGCAGTTGGAAAAAAAAAAAAGCTATAAAAGGGTTTCCAGGCCCTATAGGGTTAGATAAAGGGAAATGTCTTGGCCAGCAGGCTTCAGACAATATCTGTTTGCATTTTTCAGCAGATTGACTCTGGTTGTATCTACATGCCTTTGATGTGAGCTTGCAGCAAACATTCTAGCGGATGAGTTAATAATTAGATGGAGCAGTGATGGGTACTCCAGAAACAAAATTATATAGATAGGCAGATAGATGGATGGATCCGTCTCCCTGAGAGAAGTGAATTTTTAAGCAACGTTACAGCACATTAGCGGAAATCAAATGTGATATTCTTATTCACCCTGGAAACTCATTCCAGGGGTTGAGTTCAGCCGCTCGGGAGGCAGACACGGTGCCATGTGAGCAGCACGGCCAATCCACGGCAGCTCTCGCACCGAGCCCTGAATGTTTGCAATGAATTCCTGCTGCAAAGCAAGCTCAAACCTTCCACCGGGGCCAGGGCTTCACACCCGGCGTCCCCCTGCCATTCTGCCGAGTAACCTCACCTAATGAATAGACTCCGGGAGAGACATCTCCGTGCAGAGAGCTTGCCGACAGGAGCGGAAGCCAAATTGCAGGATTATTGATGAATTATTCAGCCAGCTCTGCCTGTAACACTGACATGTGAGTCAGGAGCTTAATGCCCTGAGGCACCACATTCATTGTGGGAGTACAGATCCTGGAGTGCCGGTTTATAATCAACATATTGCATAAACGCCTCTTGCTTGTGCAAATCAATTTTTGCTAGGTCTCAGGCCTTAATCTAAAGTGCCTCTTGCTTGGGAACAAAAAAAAAAATGAAGTTTTGGGTGGGGCTCATCCCCCGTGGCTCACATCAGAAGTTCATCTCGAGCAAGGCGGGCAGGAAAACTGCTCGGCTCATTACTTATTTATTTGTAATGAGTGAGAGGGGAAAAAATGCAACAAGACAACTCAGGTGAGGTGTAAGGAAAAGCTTTCTAACTGCATGAGGAGCGAGGCATGGGAACAAGTCATCCAGGAGTCATCGAACCTCCTCCCTCAGAGGCGTGCAAGGTGGGCTTAGCCAGCGCCTGACAAGGACGTTTGGACGTGTTTGATTCTGCTCCAGTGAAGGAGGGAGGGACGCGATGCTCTCCCGAGGTTCCTCCCAGCTGTGCACGTCTAAGTGAGAAAGGAAGAAAATTAAATTACGGGTCAGCTGAGACAGGCCTCGGTTTTGATGAAGATATTTCAGAAACATCACCGAGAGCGGGAGATATCAGCCCTGGCAACAGGCAGATTCCCCAGGTCGGATGAAACCAGGAGCTACGGCAGCATCCTCAGAAATGACCGGAACGGGGTGGTTGTTGGGCGTGCAAGTGAAGATTTTTGAAGCTGCTTGGAAATTCTGGGTGCTGTGCCCCCGACAGCAGGCAGGGAGCTGACCTCTCCTCCCGCCCAGGTTCCTGGCCAGTGCCTGCCACGTGCCCCCAGCTCAGCTGTGGTCTCGTGCTCACCCCTGGGAGGGTTTTCTGGCCCCGGTGGAAACACAGGGCCCTATCTGAATGCAACCTGCAGTGCTGAGATTGGGAGGCGCTGCGTAAAGTGTCAGCCGTTATCATTAATCGCTCCTCGGTGTTGCTGCTGACTTTTATGTGGCAGGCAGCGCAATCTGTAACAAGCTACTGTCACTGTAAAAATGTTCCTGCGCATTTGTGGTGGAGCCGGAGGGCAGATTGGAAGGGGAAAAAGCATTCGCAGCTGCTGGGTGAAGGGGGCTGAGGCTTTGCAGGTGCTGGCGGAGGTGTGGGCAGGAGACAAGGCTGGCTCCCTGCACACAGATGGACTTTGCTGCTGTTTGGAGAGTCTGAGAGAGGCACTGACATCTTTTCCTGCAGGTGGACAGCAATTGTGGACCTGTGGTGGCTTCCAGAAAACTTGTGGGTTGGGGCACGAAACCGTGTATTTGGGTTTTGATTTTGAGGGCTGAAAAGCTCAGTGACCCTTCTGGCGCAGGAGGAGGGTCCCTGAGGTTTGGGCTGCAACAAGTGCACCCCTGGGGAGCCGGTGCCCACCGCACAACAGCTTTTCAGGGTGTGGGTGAGCTCCCCAAATAGAAATCTGGCTGAGAGAGGAGAGAAGGGAGAGAAAAGGAGAGAAGCTGACCAGGGATATCCTTTCTGCCAGCAGCTCCTCCATGCCCAAAGGCAGCCCTGCTCCCAGCTCCTGCTGCCTCCCTTGTCCCGACACAGCGGGCACAGACCCCAAGTGTGCCGCTGGCTTGCTGGTAGAGCTGGCGATGATTAAAGGAGAGAGCAGAGTTGTGTTTTTTTTTTCCCTCTATCAGAAATGCTACCACCTTTGGCAGTTTTAATAACAGATAATCAAATAAAGAGCAGAGTACAACAAATTAGCATCTTTTACCAGGAGCCAGGCCAGAGCGTTCTTCTGAAGCCATCACCGGTGGTGTAACCAGTGCAAAGGAGGGTGGGCAGAGGAAGGAGCAGCAGAAGGGAGAAGCAGGAGGGGAAAAAAAAATAATAAAGTGTTTAACCCCACTTGTTAGACATGCGAATCCTGCGTCTGGTTTCCGACGGCCATACACCATGTGTGAGTGCTGATAAGGCCCCGTGTGAAATTGGCAGCGCGGCGTCGCTCCGCCACAAAGCGCCTCGCTACGGCACAGATAAAGGAGCGGGGCCGGCTGAGCGGGGCGGCGCGATTAAACGAGGCGGGAGAGGTGAAGGAAGCAGCAGGTTCCCATTAGGGCCGCTATTAGTTAATGAGAATGAGTGTGACGGGGCGCACGGTGTTTGCACACACGCGGGCACGCCGGCTCCCTGGGGGTGCGCGTCCCGGTGCATCCAGCTCAGAGCTCTGCTGAGGGCGAGTGGGAAGGGGAGAGATGTGCAGCCCCCAAGGTATCCCAGCAAGAGGTTTCAGCTCTCAAAGAAGCCAGCTATGGGTTTCTCTTTCTCTTCTCCCCAGCTGAGGGACCCCACAGCAGGGCCTGCTCAGCCCTGCCCTGCACTGAAGCATTTCGAAGCACTTGGCCCGGGGCAGGCCCGTTAAAGCCGAGCAGATGGCCACATTACCCCTGCAAAAGAGCAGCAGCCCTCCCGGTGCATCGGCAGCCCCCCGTCCAGCCTCAGCCTTCCAATTTTCTCTGCAAGCCTTTGACAGCTGCTCCCGAGGAAATTGCACCTGCCTGGCGAGCCGGGGTTAGAGAGATGTAGCCCTCACCTCCTTTTCATTACCAATAAACACGCGCTGTCTTTGTCTTCTGAAGCAATTTCATAGCCGGTGCACAAACACGGAGCCATCAAAGGAGCCTTTCACTGGGCTGGCACCAGAGACAATGGGAAGCAGATACACCTTCATCAACAAAGAGACGCATTTCCATTTTGATAGCAAATGTCCCTGGCTCCCGATTGAACACCCGCATCTTGTTTTGCCTCTGTTTTCTCTCGCCTTCCCCGAGCCAGCGAGAGGAGCCCGCCAAGCAGAGGGGCTGCACAATAGCGTCTCCCCCTTGCTGCTGCTGCCAATTGCTGTGCCGACAGATCTGATGGGCCTGCCCGCCACGGTTTGCATTTCATCCTAAACGGCAGAGAGAAGGGGGAGAAAAAAAGGCCTTGTTTTCCTCCCTTCAGTGTTATCTTCCTCTTTCATGTTCTCATTACAATGCCACCATGGTGATAGGAACGGAGAGATCCGGGAGCTGCCAGCAGAGCCGCTTTCTGCACGTGTGCCTGCCCAGCTGCGGGCACGCAGGGTGAAGCGTGGCTCCCGCTGGCCTGAAGCTCTGCCAGCTCACCCCGTGGCCACGCACAGCTCCCCGGGATGCTCTCTTGGGGCCGCCTTGGGGCACGAGCACAGGGCTGCGAGCACAGGGCTGCCAGCCACTGACATGCGTGGTACCGACGGCGACCCTTTGGGAACAGTGGATGTGGCCCCAGCTGCACAAAAACGAGCAGGTGGTTATTGCAATTAGGGGCCTCCACCCATTTCTACATCATATTCCTGCTTTGCCTCCTCCAGTAAACATCTCCAGCATCTCCTCAGCGGATCTCAGGCCCCCTGCTGAGCCTGCTCCCTCCAGACCCTGCTGCGAGAGTGTCCTGCAACACGCTTGGAGCGATGTGGTGGACTGAGTTCCTACCTTTGCTGCTAGTGAGTGGCAATCCTGAGCACAGCTCCAGTGCCAGGGTCTGGCCAGAAGGCTGCTTGGTCCTATATCGATCCCTGGTAGGAAAACGCAAACGAGCACGAGCAACTCCCTCTTGTGATGGCGAAGAGCACATGCATACACCTGCTGCTGTCCTCAGGAGATGGACGAGCTGCGCTCCTCCGAGCTCATTGTCATGGCCACTTTCTCATCTACCGACTCTTCTGGCTCTGCCAAAATTTTCATCTGCAGAAGCAGAGCATTTTCCTTATCAGCCTGATCCTGGGAGGATGCAGAGGTGTCTTCCTTCACTACAGCACCGATGGGTGACATGGTACAGCATGGAGAGAGAAGTGGGGTTGGATGGAGAGGCGGATTTGGAAGAAAGAAAGAGGGAAAGAGACAAGGAAAGAATGGGTGAAACCCACTCTAACCTGAGAAGAACCTAAGAAGAGAGAGTGGAGTGTGAAGAGGGTAAAGAAAGACACAGGAGAGCTTTTTTAAAGGTAGGAAGGAATGAAGAAAGAGTGGTGAAGTGATGAAAAGAGAAAGGGAGAGGAGCATTGCATGTGATGGATTGTTCACCAGGAATCCAAGATCAAAATGCCAACTAAATTAGGGTATTATAGGTCACTGAACAGGAACGGCACAGTGGCTGAGTCTCTAACAAAGGTTAAAACACGGAACAAAGACAAAGAATGGCACAATCCAGAGTCGGTGACCATAAACTCCAACAAAAGGGAGGGCGTCGCGGAGATGATGGGAAAGCAGAAGAAATCGTTGCTTGCAATCAGTGTTCAGCGGGTCAGATTGGAAATAAATGTGCCTTTCAGAGCAGGCATTGTCGATGCAAACGCAGAGATGCAGGTTTGACAACGTCTTCCAACAACGTTATTACACTTAAAACACTTGGTAGGGATGAGAAGCCAATGTCAGCTAAAAAAAAAACACAGAGAAATATGCTTAAAATATACAGAATTGCATATGAACATGGAACGAAACATCACAAAGAAGCCCTGGTTTCTCTGAGCTGCTGAATACAGCTGTCTGGGAATTTTTCAGTAAAATCAGACTTTGGTTGGAAAATAACAATTTAGCTAAATTGAAGCCCTTTGCACTGGAAAGGGCAATTTTGCTAGATTTGTGGGTTTGTAAACATTCACAGAAAAGCTTTGAAATGGTCAAAGCACACCTGCGTTAGCCTGGATTCCTGAGGCAAGGGAGCTCATGAGATCACCCCATGTAGAGGTAAGGAAGGTCCTTTTGCTGGGCCTAGACATCCCTGGGGTCACCGCGTCTCACCCTTGTTTTGAGACAACCTGGTCACTGCAAAATGCTGGCAGAAGAAAACACCAGCCCTCTCCGACCTAAAAACCTGGACAAAAAGACAGTGGTGGGATCCTGCTGCTTGTCCTACAGGACTTAATAAACCTTGACATTTTTATGGAGAGCTGTCTACGTATTTTATTGGCGTTAATATGCAGGATTAATGGGAGACCCAAATCGTGCACCATGCAAGTAGAGGCAGATTTGCTCTTGCCTCTTATTTTGACTACAAGCCCCCTTCCCTGCGGTGCTGTGTCGATGGGGCAGGAGGGTGCAAGCCTCCTGCAGCCCCCTGCAGGCCCCTGCAGCCCCCCAGCCCCTTTCCAGCCGCACTGCTCAGCCCTGCTCGCTTTCCCTTTTGACCTGCCTTATTTTTAGCTGCCTCTCGCCGCTCTCCGAGCTGCATATTTCCTCAGCTGTGATCGCAGCGGCTGAGGTAGCAACAGCAAGTGCAATTTCCAAGCTATGTTTCACGAGTGGCTTGGAATAAAAAGCTCTGCTTCAGCCTGAGCAGGCTCTGCAGCATTCACTGCTCCTCACACACACGTCACTGCCCTCTGCCCACCACAACCCTGCCTGCTTCCATCCCCTCCTGGACCCAACCGTGCAGAGGCCGTCACCTTCCTCTCCTTTAATCCCATGGGAGCCTCCATGAATTTCTCCACAGCTCTTACATGGGTAAATCTCCTCGCCCACAGCTGTTTATTCCCCCTTGGAGCAGCTGGGATTTGCAGCTCTATAAAAGCCTCGTAGCAGCACCGGGGCCCCAGGCACCTTCGTGAGCAACATTACTCAGTATGGAAATGATGTGCCCGGGGAGGACACCACTCAGAGCCCCCGGGCTGACATTGTTTGAGGTCACCTCGTCTGTCTGGTGGCCCTACTGGAGAAACCAGCCTCAACCCATCACCTTCCTGGTGGTTCTGTCCCTAAATCATCACCCACCATGCAGGGGGGATTCCCCCAGCCCTCCCTGCGAGCCCTGCAGCCCCCTGCCTCCTCCTGCCTCCCATTGCCCAGCCCCTGGGGAGATGCCCTGGGAGGGCAGGACCCAGCCACTGCACCCAGCTGAGCTCAGCACCACGGGTGCCAAGACCTTATTGAAACTGCAGCTGGACAGACAGAGAGGTCTGCACCTCATTAACGGGAGCTGGGAAAGGTGGTGGTGTGGACCGACGTGTTCTGCAGGAGAGGTTGGAGTCTTGAAAGGAGAAGGAGCAGGGAGAAGGGGGCTCTTTGAGGAGGAGCAGAAACAAAGCACAGACAAATCGCCAGGCCGGCTCTGTGCACGGCCTCTGAAGGGTCTCGGTGTGGTTCAGACTGCTGGAGACTCGCACACCTTGCTGTTTTTACTCAGGCCGGCACTGCCACAAATGCCTGGCATTTGGGTGTGCAGGGGGGAGCCCGGCAGCTGGCGAGGGGCTTGGGCCAGATGGCGGGCAGGATTAGAGGCATTTGATTCTGCAGAATGCATCGGGAACTGCGATGGTCTAATATCGCTCCAGATGTGACATGCCTAAATCCACGGGGAGGAGCTGTTTGGGGGGGAGGGAAGGTCCCTGCCAGCTGCCTCCCTGTGAAGGAATTCCCTTGCCTTGCAGGGGAAAGGGGCCTGGGAGCACAGGGAAGGAATTACAGCATCGAGCTGGCTCTTCCCTGGTAAACCACACAGAGAGCCTTCCCTCTCTGCAGCTCCCGTGCCCCTCCACGCAGTCATTTGGGCTATGAGGTTTTTTTTTTAAAAAATGCCTTTATTACAGGGATTATTATCGTAAGTAGGCTAAACCATCAGCGACAGTGCCAGCTACCCCGAGGAGAGAAAAACTGTAACTCGGAGACTGGCGATTTGAACCAGCTGCCCACCTCCCCTCTCCCAGCCCCGTTCTGCCTAATTCAGACCTCAGGCAGATGCCTCTTGGCTATGATCTGCCATGCACACACAGAAAAGCCCTATAAATAACCCCCATTGTTCCAAGATTGCCATCTTGCTTGCTCACTCTCCAAGGCAGATTCCGAGGCCTCTTCTCCTGCTGGGGAGAAGCACAGGATGCTGCTTGAATCCTTTCTGCCCTGTGCTCCTCCTGCTAGCAAAGTATCCACTGCCCCACAGCCCTCAGGAGCTCTGCACCCCCTTTTTGGTGAATTTGGGGTTTCACCCCAAACTATTTGATTGTGAGAGATGAATCTGGGGAAACATCCCCGGCTGCAGATGGCTCCCACTCATGGATGATGCTCCCAGCCAGCCCTCCTTCCCAATTAACTTCACCCCCTCCAGCTCAGCACAGATGGAGACCCTGATTTCCCATTTCCATGTCCCACCAGGGAAGGGCAGGAGGCACGGAGCACCCCGGCACCCCCGGGAGCACAGGCTGCTTGCTCCATGTGTTGGCACGGCACCGGCCCCCAGCAGTTCCTCCCCGTCTGGTTTCTGTGATGGGGAAACTTCAGAGGCAGGGAGTGTTTTCCAAGAAGGATTTCGAGCGAAGGGAAGCAGACAATCCCCTGGAGCTGGTTTATGGTAGTTTTACACTTACCAGCTGTTTGCACATGAAATTGTTTCATGCGATTAGGCAGGTAACAGCACCTTTAAGCCCTGTGTCAAATATTATTACGCAATAAAATAAAACCCTGAAGGAAATCGCCTTGACACACACCCTGATTTACACCCCGCACCGTGAAGATAATTACATTTCAGTTTGATATATAAGAGGCAGCAGAGGAAGCCTGCAAAGGAGCTGCTTCCTGCAGTACCTGCTCACTCTTGCTAATCGCTGTCGTACAGGAATCAGGCAAACGTTGGCCTGCAGAGAGACCAGGATTACCAGGGAAGGACAGCCCTTGCTCAGCAGATGTCAGGGAGGGTGAGCAGCGTGACCTTTCCCTGCTTCTCCATTTCCTAAATGAGCCTGCAGCCCTCGTTATCCCCCTGCCACCCGTGCAGTTTTTTCATCACCTCTTTAAGGGGCAAAAGCCAGCAAAAGTGGCTGAGGGTGCAGCTGTGGGTGTGTTCGGAGATTTATCTTTTTGGGCCAGGAAACATGAGTTTGTCTGGGAGGGAACTCACTGTCTAAGGGAAGGGACAAGTATTCCTATTCCCAGATAAGGGAATGAGGCTGTCTAGGTATAATTCTGCCTCTGACGTAGCTCAGGGGAAGAAGCACAGAGCTCAGTGGCCACTGGAGCTTATCTCTAGTCCACCTTCACCTTGCCATAGGGCTGAAAGACTTCTCCTCCTCCTCAGTTATGAGGAATTGGGAAATTCCAGGGAGGAGTGGGATTTTAACCCCAACTCATTACCATAAGCTTGTGCCACAAGCTCAAAATGTGCACTGTTGCTTTATTATTATTATTATTATTATTATTGTTCCTCTTGGTTGGAGGCTGATGAACCTAATCCTTCCAGCGTGTGCAAAAGGCAACAAACAAACAAACAAACAAACAAAAAACACCAAAAAAACCTGAGACAACCGAACTTCCTATTCCCTAACTCCTCTCCCGTAGGGAAGTTGAGGCCTGAAAGCGCAGCTCTGTGGTCTCTGGGCAGAGCAGGGGCTGGAGATGAGGAACGTGTGATGTTGACCATCACCGACTGAAGTGAGCCGTGGAGGATACGGAGCACTTCATCTCTCAGTGGTTCGTAACCCTTCAGCCTTGGCAGCCCCTGCAATTCATCACTTAATACAAAGGAATATGTATTAGAAATGACAGGCAGATTACACTCCGGGTAGAGCCAAACCTTCTCCATTTGGGCCTGGAATTGGTTTTGGGCTGCAGGGGACCTTGACAGTGATAAATGGTCGGCGTGGTGGCCACTACCACCTGTGATCACAGCTCATCGAGTGGAGTAGGTGTTTCATTAACATTATTTTATTAGCTTCCCAGTAGTGAGAGGCATCATGTTGTGTTTTGACTCAAGAGGGCACAAGGCAAACCAGAGGCACCGCCGGAGGTTCACAAGGAGGCTCCTGGGGCTCCAGGACAGTGGTTTGGAAGGGACATCAGTGCTGAAGAGGGGATGTGGGAGAAGCTGGGCCTCCTGTGGTCCTCAGCAGGACCTTGAACTTCACCAGGAAAGCCTGGGCAGGGGGCAAACAGGGTGGGAAGGGTGGGACTGAGATGCTGCTGAGAGCTGAGGGGAGCATGTGGAGAGCTGGGGTTAACAGGGCATTGCAGCACCAATTTGTGCTCTGTCCCACGCTCACTTCTTTGCCTTCTTGCTTGTATGAGCACGGATGAAATAGGCAGTGTGATTAGAAAAAGAAGAGAAGAGAAATAAATTAATTACTCATAAGAAACTTTTAAGATCATGGGTTAGGCACTGCCTTCTTAAAAGTCTCCAAATCCCCATGAAAAGCCAGGTCCATGCAATGCACTTTACATACTAACAGAGTCTAATTCCCTGTCTGATAAAAGCAGAAGGAAAGATAAAAAAGCCTGAAGGCAAATAGGATTAATTGTGTGTCAGAGGTGCCTAATTAGAAAGAATGATGGACTGGAAGGCAACACACAGGAGGCAGGAGCCAGCCCGAGCTGCTCTTAACGGCCTCTTCTGTGCCTCCAGGAGCAGCAGCTGCATGCAGCACAAGTGCTCCAACATCACAAGTCCCCTTTTTTTGGTCTGCCTATTCCCCCTGGGGGCTATGGAGCCCCTTTCTGCTGGCCCCCATGTGCTGGTATGACCCCCAGGAGACTTCACCCAGCCCCGCGCTCACTTACTCCATTTACCTTTCTCCCGAAAATAATCAATGCATTAATGGGACTCCTGTCGCTTAATCCCTCCCCATCTCTGTTAAGTGTCTGCCCTTCCTAGCCTCTCCTGCAGGTGTATTGAGCATCTCAAATTTCTGAGGCCAATATTTCTCCCGGCCTCCTCTGAGGACACAGAGCTGGCTTCACTGGGCTTGCCCCAGGCTGGTAGGAAAGCCGAGCTGCCCGGGGAAATGTGCAGTCCATCGGCAGGCAGTCGACCATCTCGACCAGAGATGCTCTTGGCAGTGTCCCATGGCCCCTTAGGGGAGATGATGCCCAGAGAGCCTCGTGTGTGAGGACACAAATGGAGTTTATCATAGGGGAGATCTGGTTGTTACATGGGATGGGCAGGCTTCTGCCTCTTCTCCTGCTCGAGGGCTCAGAGAGCGTGAGTGGGACTAATTTCATTTCACCCAAAGCATTCAGCGAATCCTTTTCACCATGTAAAATCCATTGCAGTTTTCTCATTAATCCTCCAAAGCACAGACACTTACTCCAGGCCTAATCCCACTCCGCTATTGTGTTTCTCTACTGCAGCCTTCCCTCATCAGCTTAACAAATTCCCTCTATTTCAATAGAATATCCAAAGCTGAACATGCTGGGCATTAAACTGAAACCGTCTCCCAAGGGCTGCTGCACCTTCCTCACCGGGAGTCTCATTTCCCAGCCTGGGCAGGGAGGAATCCTATAAGCGGGCAGGAGAAGCAGAGGTCATGAGCTGTGACATTAAAAAATTGCTTCTCTCTGAGCCTGTGTCAAGTGAGACAAAAAATGTATCATGTCCCAGACAAATTAGAATTGATCGCAGCTTGCTTTGGGGTTGGGATTTTCTTTTTCCCTTTGTCTCTCATCTGGGGCGGATTCTGACTCAGGTGGGGAAATATCTCGAGACCCATGCTGGCGATAAGGCACAGTATCTAATTAAAGACTTTGTCGGAGGCATTAATTAAAGGCTTTGTTTCAGAGGCTCGGCTCCAACTGCCAGCAAAACCCCATCCATCAGTTTTAAGCAGGCCTTTTCCATGCAGAGTTCGTGCAGCCCCAAGTGCTGAGGACCCCCCTCCTGCTCCCACCCATCTCGGCACAGAGCTGCTCTCGGGGAAGCTCCCCCAAGGGCTGCTGTTTCTCCTTCCTTGGGTGCCTGGCTTTCTCTGTGCTCATTTTGCTTAATCTTCCTTTGTTCCAGGCAGGTCCATGTGTTCCTCCTTTGCTTTGTCTCCTGGTTTGTGAGCATAATACTCCTCTCCGTTTGTCACCTGCAACCCGGAGGGTTCCTGCCCTTCCATTTGCTTACAGGTCCTGGTGTAAGGGCTGGAGGACAGCTACATTAATAACTCCATCTCCACCTGCTTCTGCTTTGTTCACCCATGTAATCTCAACAGCTGCTTCCTTACCTTGCCCCATGAAATCACGATGCTGTCTCCTGGTGCAGGCTGCTCCCCCAGCAGCTCCCCTCAGGCTGCTCATCACACCAAGGATGGAGAGCTACAAATCTCTCCGACCCAGGTATTTATCAAGCTGCAGTCCATTAAAAGCCTTCTCACCTAAACACTAATTAAACAACTAATTACTGGCTCTATTCCAGTTGCAAGCTGCCACTTCCCAACAACTTAGTTACTTGAGGCCACATTCAAAATCCTCCGGGGACCTGACCTGTCCTAGCAATTCCTTTTTCCTATTTCACCTGGCCCTACATGAGCTCTCAGGATGCACCTACCACACAAATAAGTTTTGGAGACATCCCCAGCCTTATGCTAGGTGTATTTATCCGTGTAAATAATACGGGCTAATGCCATTTGCTGTGTTTCCGTTTGCAAGGCATGCTTCCCATGTAAATGTTTCATTTGCTTCTGAAATTACTTTGATCTCTTCTGAATTTTTTATCTCTTTTTATTGCATTCTGGGATCATAATCCTGCTTTATGTCCTGGTATCACTTGGATAGGCCAAATGCCTGCACGCATTTGTTTTTCAGTCTGGCATTTCCACTGTGCAATTGCTACATGAGCACGCTTCTGAGGGAAAGATTCACAGTGGAAATTAAGCACAAAAGACTCGATGCTCCTGTTGAGTGATGAGCTGCTCTGTTGTTTTGTTAAATTTTTAAGACTATTTGGATGGAAATAGTCCCTTTTTTGTTGTTGTTCAGTTTTTACAAATCTCCTCTGAGGAACCATAGCCGCCTTCTGGAAGATGCAAGAAAGACTTGTCTTTTTTAATAAAAGTGAGAAGGGGGGAACAAAATAAACCCAGAAATGGCTGCACATCCCCTGAAAATAGCAACGCCATGAGCATCCCACTGCAAGGAAGCTGTGGGTGGGAGGGTGACGTGCACAGAAAGGGGAGAGGATTTGATCTCAGCAGACGTGCTTCGAGGACAATGTTGGGTGGAAAGGCAGTGGTCTTACTCTGCTCAGACACAGCCCTGGTGTGATCTCTGTTACAGCTCCATCAGCACGGATGTTCTGCTGATGTGAATTCATGCCATGGAGGGAAATGGGCATCTCCCAGCACGAGGATCTACACCAGAGAAGAAATATAAGGAGCAAAAGGGATGGGGAGGAAGTGTGGGTGAGAAGTAGGCTTGGAAGAGAGGCATGCTGTGCTTCTGTGCTGTAAGAAGACAGGTTCTTTTCTTCTGTCCTTACCATGCTCTGATCCAAAAGTGAGCTCAGCCGGCCAAGGGGCTAACCTGACTTCTGAAAAATAGACAAAAAACGAGAGCTGTCCATCAAGGACCAGTCTGAAATTCCCAGCGTTAACCTGGTAGTGCCTCACGTTCCCATGCAGATCTTGCAGTGCTTTGTTTTCTTGCATTAACATGGCCCTTCTGCCCCCTTGGAGCCAGGACGGGACTTCACCTGTGGGACCAGCCGAGGCGCCTGCTCTACCCACTGCACACACATATGGTCTTTTATACATTTTTATACATTAAAATTTATACATTCAGGCTCTGATTCTGATACATTAGTAAAAAATAAAGCAAGGACAGGCCTGGGGAATCCTAAAAGCACCAGCTCAGCACGATCAAACCTGTCTGCCCATGTTACGCTTCAATCCCGTCCGCCAGCAGATCCGGGAGCCAAATTCAGCCAACGAGACACTCGTGTCCTGAGACAGACACAGCACAGCCTCGGATGCTGGCTGCATCATTTCAAGAGAAACCAGCCTGCCCCAGCTCGGTCCCCGGATCTCATGGCTGGCAGGGATGTTGGGTGACAGCCTCCTCTTCTGCCTCCGCCTCCCTCGCCATCCTTGTGGCAAGTGGAAGTTTTCTGCCGAGCATTTGTCTGAGTTACGGAGTTACGGGAGTTATTAGGTTTGGATATTTTTATAGACTTCCCCGCTTACAATATACGGGCATGTGTACGCACAGGCGACCCTTTCGCTTTAATTTAGTTCTCGCCTTCCCCACACCCCATCAAGTGACTTCTAATAAATGACCGAATAAATGCATTCAGATAGTGTTGTAATGGAGAGAAATTCAGTGTCTAATGAAGGGATTGTTCGTACCCTGAGACTGTAAAGATGAATGATGGCGACTACAGTTTGAAAACTCCTTTTAGTTTAAAATATTGCTCCACGGTAAGGAAAAAAGGAAGCAACAAGAAAAAAAAAAAAAGTCCTGTATAGTTTTTACCAGGAAAGAGCTGCATGCACACAGAACAGAACTGTCGCAGCCAAAATTGCTTCATATATCATAGACCAACACCAGGCAGATAATGGCAAACAAGTTCTGATCAGGGAGTGATTATTGCTCGTTGCTCCAAGCACTGATGTGCGGAGAGAACTGACTACAGCTTGATTTTCTTTAACTGAACTGACCTTTTGAGGCTGAAATTAAGAATGTGATCACACTGGTCGCTAAAATGAGGTGTCAACCTGAAGGAAAATTCATAAAAAAAATCAGCGCTTCCTCTCACATGCCTCCTTTTTTCTGTTTGAAATGGCATTTTCTCTTTCCGCACTGTTGCTGTATGTGCTTGTGCTTACAGAAGAACAAAAAATAGACGCTGTGATGTGGGAGCAGAGGGGCTCGCCATGGGATGTGTTGCAGGCAGGGCACGGGGTGCAATATCTACTGGCCAGGAATGTGCGAGGAGTGCTTGTCCTGGCTGGTCTGCTCACCCACATGGGCCCTTGCACCTTAAAGACATGTATTTGTGGATATATACATATCTGGTATTGCATATGCATCATCCCAGAAAAGGTAGTGAGCTGGATGAACCACAGAGCGGATCAAATTTGGCAGTTCCTGTGTGCCTATTATTAACACCCCACTACTGAAGAACACGGTCCCTGCTGAGAAAGGCATCCAGTGGTTAAATGAGCATTGTGGGGGCACAGCTTGGCAGGATGAGACACAAGCACGCTACAGGGACCTGCACATCTCCAGAGCAGGAGCAGTCAGCAAAGGGGGAAGCTTGGATTTCATCCTCTCAAGCCTGCATGCTCTGTGCTATGTCATGTGCATCAGCCTGAATCTTGCAGAGAAACAGCCAAGCTTGCTGCATCTTCCTTCGGTGTAAATGTAAATCGTTCCCTAGAAGCCAAGGAGCAGGAGCAAGCAGAGTGAGACCCAGGGTGTTCAGTGCTGATGGCTTTGAGATGGAAGGTACTGGGGGCGGTAGGACGGGCTCAGCCATGGGTCCCTGCCCTCTGCTCATCGCATCCCGATACCAACAGAGCTGCAGCCTCTGGGATTGTTCTGCACATCAGTACTGAAAGGGAAGGAACCGTGTTGATGGAGGATTTTCAGAGGATCGGGGGTCTCTGGCAAGTCCCTGCACAGGGCTGAGAACTTACCAGGAGAAGTCCTGAGCTGGGAGATTAAAGCAGCAAAGAATGTATCAAGAAAAGTCATGCACAGATGAATCCTCTGCCACCAAGACAAGAAGAAGTCACCTTTCACCTTTCCTGACTAAAAGAACACATTAAAATTAATTGAACGAGCCCCAGCACTCATGAAAGGGATGTTCTTCCACGGCTGTTCATCTGCATCCTTGCTTCCCTCAAAGACACTTGTCATTAATCCAGACTCGCTCAGCACACGCTGTGTCTTGTAAAGCAGAATGAAGCAGACAAGACTCAGGATCTGCCACAGTTTTGTTACCGAGATTGTAATATGCAATTGTGGGAATGATTATATCACCAACTGGATTTCATCTGTCCCTGCTCATTCAAACAGGCAAGCTGAAATGAACGGTGACAGGAAAATGTTCTTGTTTGCACACAAACAGTTTAATAACTAGCAATTTCAGGAAGAGAAAAGTAGGGGGAAAATAAGTTGAAGGACAGAGAAACTCACATATTAAATTCTGCAGAGAAGTTAGCTCTCAAGAACAACATCGTTGAGGTTTGCAGCGTGTCCTGAAGAGTGGTAAAAGCAACTAAAAAGGTTAATTTTTCCCCCCAAATCTCTCACCCAGCAACCACTACTTTGCACGCCTTTTAAAGCAGCCGGGAAATTATATTAATTTCTCTAATGTGCGCGATGCCATAAGTTCCTTTTTTAATTATTATGATCAAAATATTGCTTAAAATTAAAGGCAGCTGCATTTGTTTCTGACGGATATCATAATTGCAATTGTAAATTGGGAAATGTAATGTTTCCTGGTGCTGCTGTGAGTAATGGTTCTGAAATCATTATAGGTAGGTAGATATAAATAAACCAAGAGATCTGTGAAAACAGAGCAAAAGCAAGCTAAAAAGGATAATTAGCAGACTGAATAGGAAGGGAAGGTTCCAGTGCTAGGAAAAAAAAAAAGTCTAAAAATTCAGTGGAGTCCCGTGACTGCATTTTGAACAAAAAAAAGAAAGCAAAGAATTTTCAGTCCAGAGGAATGCATTCTGCATCAGCTCAAGCCATGGGGTAATAACCACACAGAAGAGAAACAGTGGGAAAAAGCGTGGCAGGTATTTGCTCTAGCAACACCCATCTATTTTGACTGCAGAGAAAAGAAAGGAAAACGTAAAACTAGCATTAATTTTAAAGTCTAGGGCTGCTTTATTGTTATTATTATCATTATTATTATTATTGTTATTAGGGAAAAGAAAAATAAAGGATTTCTGGTGCTGAGGGCCCGACGACTGGAAAATGGCCAGCCTACCGGTGACATTTATCAGCACACCCTGAGACATAACAAGCAATCACACTCCAGCTGGTTTATCATCGATACGCAGGGATGGGATATGAGTAACGATGCCGCGGGCTTTGGGAAGCGGAGGCTGCAAAAGGAGCAGCTGCAAATTGGAGCCCTCAGCCTGGGGGGTCCTGCCCTGCGGAAAGTCGCTGGCTCGGCAGCTGCAGGTGGTGCCCCGAAACTGCAGCACGAGAGATGCTCTGGAGGCTGTGGACTGAGCCCGTGACTGACCGAGAAGACAAACAGGCAGGAACGGGAAAGCTGTCAGCAGCCGTGCGAGGCCCTGGAAGGTCTCCAGTTGGGAAAGCAGCTATCGCCGGACGCGCCGACCACGGGGCTGGAGATGTTCCTGGCGCAAGGCGGAGCGAGTGGGATGGGGAGGCTGAGCGGTGGTTTGGAGATGTTTACAATGAGAGGCACGGGGAACCGCAGGGAACCGTGGAGCTCTGATGCTCTGGGACAGATGAAGCTTGGCTTCTATGGTTTCGCCCACAGAATCTGCTAGCACAGAGCTGAAGTCATTTAACATCTGCTGAAGGGATGCACGTTCCTGTATGTGTAAGAAGACACTTTGACCTTAACTGGAGCAGAACCAAGGCCCAGAATTTGACTAGCCAGGCAAAATTCCAAGGAAAGCCAGTCCATCTCATACAGCTGGTTACCAAGAAACGCTTTGCATATACTGGGGGCAGAAGCTTAGAGTTTTCCCAGGGTTCATTAGAGAAACGGGACCAACATTTTTCTTCTTCAGCTCACAGAACCACCTCCTGGAAGGATCTCCTGGCAGCCAGGAATGAATCTAACAAGGACCCTGACCGACAGGAGAGTCTTTGTGCATTCTGCAAACAGTATTGATTTTTACATGCACGGAGAAATGAATTAGATGCCAATTGTATACGAACTGAGCCATGGTCTCTTGTACGCAGCGTGTCTTGCTGCCTGTGTGAATAGAGGGACATCTGCAAAAAAATTGGGTGTCCTTTAGGGGAAAAAGAGGTTGAGGAGGGTGGGATGTATAAACGGCTGTCTCCAGTCCTCTGCTATTGTCAGCAAGCGCCTCAGGGAAGGCCACTGCTAAACTAATCAGGCTGCTGTAAAAAAACATAGAGAAAGAGACTCAGACTCCATGATCACCATGGTATTGACGTACGTGGTTATAGACTAACCTCAGACCCCCTAGCTCAAGGGAGCCAGGAGATAAATGGTGGATACCAAGTGAATAATGTAAAGCTGGACTCCCCTCTGCTTCGCAGGACTCCTTCACTTGCACAAATCCAGCTGCATTTTTATTCTTGTGCTTGGCAAATGACAAAATAGACTTGCAGGCTACGAGCATCTCTGTGCTAGACACCATGACCTGCCCCTTCCAGAGCTTCAAAACCACCACGCAGGGCAGTTGTCGTTCTCGAGGAGGATGCAGAGAATGGGCAGGATACGGGGGCTGTGTCCCCTCCTGCTCTGGCCACAAGTGACAAGGGCAGACCCACGAGCCGTGACAAATGCCATGACCCCATGTCACGAAGCTCAGTCTCCAGCTCCCATCATCATCAGCTCCCATCTTCATCATCGCCATCACCAAGGAGAGTTCCAACGCTGAAGCCAGGACTGGTTTAATCTTCTGCAGACCTGTAACAACTCTGAACCCTCTGTCTAACATCACTCAGCATGACTGCTTAATTACAGTAATTAGGAAGCGTGATAGGAACCTGCGCAGCACGAAGGAGGTACTGCTCTCAGGAAATGGATTCTCTGTCAGTCGGGTCCATTAGGAGGTCAGCCTGCCTGTCATTTCCATCTCCTGGGGCAGCCTGTGCTCAGATGGTGGAGGCCAGCTGGGGACAAGCTGGGCCAGACCCTGCGTCCTGGGCAGGGATGTGTGATGTCTCGTCTTCCTTCCTTCCCTCGTCCCACCCCCAAGACTGCTTTTATGGTCCAGGACCCTCTAGAAGACAAGGACAGAGCTGGATGGAGAGGGATGGTGGCAGCCTGGTGTCTTCTCCTACCACCACCCCATGGGACAGGGAGTGCTCAGAGTGCAAGGACAGAGCACAGGGGTCCCCGCAGCAGGCAGGTTGGGCAGCCCTGTCCAAACCCAAGGCAGATCCCCGAGCACTAGCACAACCTTCTCCCCACGCCACCCCACTCATCCTTTTTGGTCCTGACCCACCCTGGTGCATAGCCCACCTTCAGGTGACCCCTTAGCTGCTCTCACTCACAAACCACATCTCCCTGGGGCAGCACCAGGGGTTGTGGGGACATCTCCATTCCTGCCATGCCTCAGAAATCTCTTCCCTGCCTGCTCTGTGGCCGAGGGACCCAGCTCAGAGCCTGCCCCCAGCCAGGACAGAAATAATCCTGGCCCCACACCACCGCACCGAGGAAGGAGCTAGCGCTCCGGCTCCGAGTTAATGAACCATAAATTCCAGCTTAATGAGTTTTATACTGAGGAGAATAATTAATGTAATTAGTACTGATATGAAAATGATGGTACTCGAGCCCGGATTACGAGGGGGAGGGGGGCCTGGGGGTGGGAGGGAGCTTGGAGGAAGCTGGTTCAGCCTGCGGGGCTGCTCACCCAGAGAAACGGGGCTGGATGCGTTCTTGGCAGGTTTTAAAACCTCACCTCCCCTCCGCCATAAAGAGAAAGAAAATAGAGCATGACAGTAGAGCAGGAAAGAGATCAGCCATCCCCGTTTGCAGCAGTGATGTGGAATCTTTAATGCAGCTCTTCCCTGCGCTGTCCTTTAATTTGCAGCCCCCCCCATTCCACTCCATGCTCTCGGAGCATTGTCTGCCCTCCACGGTGCCAATTTTTTGCTTCTATATGAAAAGCTCTTTATAAGGCTGACTAGCTACAAGGATAAAACAACAGCTCTTCAGCTACAGAAGTATTTTGGTATGTTTTATATATTCTATGCAGTCCGAGAGGCAGTAACAACAACGTTTTAATTTTAAACATATAAATTTATACCCAAATATCTGTATACACATAAGTGGCCACGTAGGAGGTGCTCTATTCTGAGAGAAGCGCGGTTGACAGGAGAGAAAGGCACCAAAAACCTCATCTGCAGTGCTGGCCCTGCAGCACATCCAGGAGCGGTGGGGAAATAAAAAGAAAAAGCAGGATCGGGTGTGTTTGGGAGCACCTTTGTTAGGGCAGGTGTTGTTCCCACTGAACCCCTGCGAAGCATCCCTGCTATCAGCCTGGTGTCGGTGCGCTCTGCAGGGCTATGGGGGAGCCTCTCTGCAAAAGGCACAGGGCAGAGGTGGTCCCGAGTTCCTTTCTCCTGTTCTGAAAGCAACAACAGTCCCAGGGGGAGAAGCCAGCTTCCAGAAATACAGGATAAACCTGCCTGACTTTGTGCAAAGCAAGAAGAGCCTTGCCAGCTGCCTGCTTTCACCACCCTGTGGATCTGTGCCCTGTCCTCCCTGTGTTGTCCCAAGGGTGGGTGGGGGCTCCTTGAGCCCCTCCAAAAACCCACCAAGAGAAGCTCTGGAGTTGGGAGCAACGTGTGCTGTGAGCCTGACACTGATCTTATCTTTTCTTACCTCAGGCAAGCCAGCAGATACCCACCCGACAGTGATCGCCTCTGGCTGCTGCTAAACCTGGCTGCATTCAGGCCATGGACTGCAGGGCAGAGACCCTTCCCCCCTCCTTCATGGCCCCCCACCAGCCCCCTGCCATTTTCCTGCCCAGATCCACGGCAAACTTGTTCCAGAAGATCTTTACCCAGAGGCAGAGGCACTATCCTTAGGCAGTGGAGCGTTTCTATTAAAAAATATCCTGTGGATTTCTCATTCTCGGAGTTAGTGGTTTGGGCTAAAAATTCTCTAATTGCGTATTGATCAAACCTGGCTGATTGGGCACCTCCTGAGGAAGCACGAGGTTGGTGTTCAGCTGGATTTACACGCCGTGAGCCGTGCCTCCAAGGCCGTGTCACTGCTGGTCCTGCTTCCAGGGCAGGATGCAAGGCGAGAGGCAGCTCGGTGTGCTACAGAGGGTACGGGGGTGAGCAGGCAGCCCGTGCTCGTGCAAGGACAGAAATGAGTGTGCAAGCATGTACATTTTGGGATATGAATGCACAGGGGGTGATATATGTAGTGAACATCTCAGTAATAAGTCTGCACCAGCAGAAAGGAAGAGGTCGAGCCCCTCACCTGGGTTTCACAGCCACAACAGAAGGAGTTATAACTCTTCAGTTCACCTTTATTTAAGGTCTGTGATCAGTCTTTTCCATCTGCAAGAGCTATTGTGTCAGTGCCACCAAGATGTGGAACAGAAACCCCAACATTTCACCCCGGTAGCAGGAAGAATGGTTTTATGGGAGGAACACACCAACTCCTCCCGCACCCTGCCAGCCCACGGACCCACCGCCAGGCTCAGCCAGCTCCCCGCTCAACTCGCTCAGCCGTCCACCCCCAGCAGCCTTACTGGATGGCCCTTTTCCCAGAAAAGGTGTCTTTTCAGATCACTTTACGCCGTGGCAGGAGGGGAACACCTCTCACTAGCATTGCTGCAGGATCGTCGAGGTCAGTGCCGCGTGGGCAGCCCCTGCACGGAGCAAAGCTCGCGTCCAGCCCTTGGCATCGGGTCCAGCAAGGTTTGGGACCAGCCACGAGGCAAATGTCGTGCAGCTGCGTGGAAGGGAGGGAGGAATCAGAGCCCCAGATCAGAACATTTCTAAATGCAGCTTTGTAAAAGGGAGACAACCGGCCTGAATTGCACTCCATCCCTTTCTTCAGGTACAGATTTTTCTCTTTCCCTAAGGTACAAAGGACTCTAGTGGTATACAGAGGCTCTCCTCCCCCCCCCCCCTTTTTTTTTTGTTTTGAGACAAACCCATTTCTTAAGGAGAGAATGTTAAGAGGCAACAAGAACCAAGACATCCCTCAGCTTAATGTATGTGCTGTCAAATGACCTCTTTGAATTTAGGCTTTTCTTGCCTTTTCCCTTTCTGAGGAGGATTGAAATCCTTTCACTTTGCTGAGAAACACAGTAAAACCCTTTGTGGCAGTCATCTGTGGGCAGCTCAAACTCAAAGCTGCACAAGGCGAGCGGAGTCCCTCTGATGCTGCCGTCTGTGCCTCTGCTTTCCCCCTCCCCATCAAAGCACCGGCCCCAGCCGCTGGCAGCAGAAGAAACCACCTGCAAGATGTTCCCTCCCTCCTCGGCCAACAGCCATTTTACCTGCCTGGTTTTCTGTTGCACCTGAAGACCTGCCCGTATTCCACTTTTTATTTGAAATTTTAGATCCTGCTAAAGCTGCCTTGGATGAAGGCTCCCAATCAAATCTATTTTAATTGCTGCCGTGCAGGCGGCATCCTGTTATTACAGGCACGCAGAAAGGGAAATGTGTAAGCTTTTTGTCAGTGGTCAGTGGTGCTGGGTTGGCTCCAGGATGTCAGAGAGCCCTGGGTGTCCCAGTGTCATGTCACTTTTCCCACCAGGGTGACCAAAGGCAGATTTGGCAGAGTCCAAAGCACAGTTCCCTTGCCAGGGTGAATGTCCTGGCCATGGTTTCAGCTCTGAGCACACCCAATTTCAGCTCTGTGGTAACCAGAAAGTGCCCCAAGGTGTGTTGAGGAGAAAACAGGAGAGAAACACATTATCAGGATCAAGACATGTAGCACCCGAGTCCGTCAGTGTAGGGACATGCCTGGCTGAGTCCTGTGGACACTGGCAGGGAAACGTGAATCCAGGTGACTCCAAAAAGGCTTCAGTCAGTCCAAACCACATGGATCGTACGGGAAAAGTTGCACCTAATGCTATAAAGCTGTGTATGTACAGTCCCTGACATCTCAGGAATGGGAGCACCAGCACACGTGGAAGCTGTGCACTCCTGGCACTGGTGAGTGTGGCTTCATCCTCCCTCGGCACTATATTGCCTAGCTGAGTTGTAAACCTCTCCCTCATGTACGTACAGATCTGTGTGCCAGCCTGCAGGGAACCCACGAGGTAGTGCAAACACACGTGTGCTTCTCGGTCGGCGGAGAGGGACAAGCAGGGGGAGACTTGAGGTTACTGAAGGCGTTGGGGACAAAGAAAGTGCATAGAACATCGACAGCTGCTTAGATTCAGATATAGAAAAACAAAAAGGGTGCCTCAGTCCGTGCGGCACGGCAGGAGCTGGGCTGGAAGCGACCAGCACAGAGCTCACACCTCCTGCAGGGAGGCTTTAGCTCGGCGCCAGGCTCACTTCTCGCTGGTAGGAGTGGCACCGGGACATGGTGTGGGGTCTGGGCAGCAGGGTGATGCTGTGGTCCCCTTCTGTCCCTCCCGCACACACTCTGCTCTGACATCCTCATGGTCTCAGAGTGATGCTAAGCATGCAGTGTCTGCAGAATACCACAAACCCAGCCCACGAGAGAGGAAAGCAAATGCCCATCCACCAGGTGGGCACATCCCCTTGTTCACAACTGTCCCAGCCCTCACCCTACATATGCCATACCTGGGTGAAACAGATGAAATTTATCCTTGAGGCCAAGCTCTTCTACAGGATTTTCATCCCCTTTTCTCCACTTCCTCTTCTATGCTCTTATATACATATAAGTGTATATCTATATTTATTTTTCCTCTAATACAAGTGAACACAAATGTGATGTGGAGATAAATTCCCTTCTCTAAAACACTTTGTGGTCACAGTAATGTACACATTTGGATTGACATACCCACACACATTCCAAATATCAAAAAAAAAATATAGCCCCAAAACTAAGATGCTTTTTTTTTTTTTTAAAAAAAAAAAAAAAAAAAAAAAAAAAAACACTAAAAAAGCCCTAAAAGGTCAGATTCCTCTATTGGCTTTTATCCTTCATTAAGAGTGCGAAGATTACCTGAAATCATGATTTTTTTCTTCATATTCTGCCTGAGTTCATTTTGAAATTCCAATCAACAGATGCAAGAAGGAGAGGGGGAAAAGCCAGTGGGGGGTCACACTAGGCTTTGAAAAGGAAAATTAGAGAGAATGTTTTTCCTTCTAATTTTTTTCCTCTCTGGGTTGCAGGTTATGAGAAGGTTTTTTAAAGGATGTTTTCTCCAAAATGTTGGCTTCAAATTACGTCCCCATGCCACCCGGATTAAACGGAGTCAATCAGAAAAATTTGGAGTGGGTGTAGGAAGGAAAAAAGAAACAAAAGCCCAAACCAAGACCTTCTTTCTATTCTTGGTTGGTTCTGAGCATCTTTCAGTGTAAGCATCTTATTATTTGGTTCAGCAACCTTGGCTGTTTAGTTGTTTGCAACAGGGATTTCCTATCCCCACTGCCAAGGGGGAAAACAGTTTTCTCCAAAGGAGGAAAAAAAAAAAAACAAACCTCCAGCCTCAGACGTGGGCACTGGCTGGGCTTTGAGACTTCACACAAGCTGGAAGAAGGGTTGTGGAGAATCCACACCTGGCTACAAGGTGCAAGCAGTGCAGAGAGGGACACAAGGGGACCTACGGATGTTTAATGGGGTCGGGCACATCCCATCTGATGCGGGGCAGCTGCCCCCCACGTATGCATGCATGCACATAGCCAGCTTGGGACAGGAGGGCCAGCACGGGAGAAGGAAGATGCACAAACTGGACGAGATGTGGGCGAAGGCAGTGCTCCCTCGAGCATTAGCAAGCCAGGCAGATACTTAACCTAATCACATCGCTTACAATTGCACCGAAATTCAGAAATCAATAAATAAAATAAGCAACGGCAAAGTGTGGGGGGGTTTAAAAGGCCTTGGCTGTTGAGCGACAGGGTCGGGAGATGTGAAAAACATTAGCTTCGTCTTTTTGCTGTGCTGACACTTCAAACGTACTGTTCCTTAGGACAGATGTAAGGAGCCCGGGAGCCAGGAGGTGGGCAGCAGAAGGAGACGTCGGGGTGCTGAGGGTAGAGGTCTCGGCGCAGGTCTGACAGGGGGGTGTAGACCTGAGGGATCTTCTCCAGATATCGACCTTCACGTGAGTAGCAGCGGGTCAGGTAATCACTCGCATTCGGTATCTCTGAGTGACGCTTTCCAAAGTCCTGGAAGCAGAGAGAAAAGGCAGTGGGTGAGGACTCCGGGACCATCGGACAGAAAACGCAGCTCAGCTCCTTGCTCAACTCCCGTGTAACACGTAGGGTGGGAAATTAAATAGCTCTGCTTACTGCTTCAGCAAAATAGAAACCCGGGTGATAAATCCTTGCTTTTTTAACATTGTGTCTCACTTCCTGAAATGCCCATTTTGCTAAAGAATATATATTTTGCATTCTCTGCCCCTTGCCTGTAAGGGCTCTGCCTCTCTCAATAAAATAAGTGTCGGGGCAAGAAAGGGCAGTTTATTTCCAGTCTTCCCAACTCTTCCACACCTGAGTTTGGAAAAAGCACTGCTTGTACGCATCGCTGATCTAACACAGCCTTGTGCTCCTTTATACCAAGGTCACATTGCTCTGACCACAGGCTCTGGAGGCACAATGGGTTATTGTGCCCGGTGTTTGCCCAGCAGCTCCGAGTGCCTGTGCTCAGCTTTACCTGGGTGAGCAGCTCCTTTGTCAGCCACATTTGTGAGTCAAAGGGACTGTGGAAAACATAAAGCACTCGCAAGACTGAGATGGTCCCAGCACCTTCCTGGGGTGCATGGAGAGTGTTCTTAGGGACGCCTTGCAAAATGTGATTCTTCCTCCCCAAGTGCCGCATGAAATGAAAAGCTCCTGGAGTCCAGAGTGCTTTGATTCCCATCGAGGTAATTTTGCAGAGGTGCAGCAAGCAATGCTGAACAAACGCTGCTTGTTTGAGTGCAAAAATCACAGAGACACCTTTTCCCAAAAAAGCTCTGGGCAAACAGCACGGGCGCTGGGATGCCAGCGTGAGCTCCCAGTAGTGCAGAGCAATCCCACAGCCCCAGCCCTGCTCCCCAGGGGCTGGCAGCAGGTGGGAAGGGTTCCTCCTGCTCAAACACCCTTTCCTCCCAGTTGAAGCCCTGCAAAATGATCCAAGCAGGAGGAATATGTAGCTTTCACCAAGGTCTTGGACTCAACAAGGGCTAACCTGATCTCTAAGAGGCAGCAGTTCCACTGGCATTCACTTCTTATGCCTGTGGATTGATCTGGGGCTGGCTGGAGCAAGTAACTTGCCCTCAAGTCCTTCCTTGTTCTCTTTCAAAGTACCAGAAACAGTCAGTTTAGTGAAGAGGACAAGGGTTTGACCCTCGGGAGAAAAAGCCTGAAGGAACAGAACAATCTACTCAGCTCCTCTGCCGCCAGTGCCTGGATAAATATTTCACCAGGACACTTAAAAAATCACATAGAAAACAAAGTGTCGACAATAATTTATTGATGGTTCAGAGTGCTACAAGAGGCAACAAGCAAGTTTGAAGGCTGCACAGTCTAAAGGCAGCAGCAGCCTCATGAAGAGCTGTGGGGGCCACCAGAGGATGGGAAGTTGGAGCTCCAGGAAAGGAGCTGAAATGCTAAGGTCAATCTGACTTTCATTTCTCTTTCCTTGGCAAAACTCTGAGCCCACTGCTCAAGCTTTTTAAAGTCAGTGATCCTGACCTGGACAGACAGCAAGGGGCCACACACTGAGCTCTAGATCCCTTCTACTTGGAGCTGCTGCGTTGCTATCTCTGAAATTCAAGTGAGCCATTCCCACACCTATTTCCTGAGGTTTTTGTCCACTTCTGGCTTCGAAGTGCAAAGTGAAAAAGAGCAGAGATGCTGGGCAGCAGCATTACAGCTCTCTACCAGGATCAATCCAAGCTGGGGGCACGAGGAAGCTGCTCTGAGGTACAGCATGGTCCCTTACTGCTAAGGCACAGCAGCACAGAGCCTTAACCCCTATAAGCTCTTCCCAGCAGGTTTAGGCAGCCCTGCCATACAGCTCTCAGGTGGAAGTTATATTTACACAGCCAGTCGAGGCCTCTGAAGAATTGAAGGCTGATTTTTACACTGAAAAACGCACAACCCTGCGGCTGGAAAACTGGGCAGGCTGTGGCAACGCACACTTAGAGCACAGGGCCAGTTATCTCCCTACAAATCCCTTGGCAGGCACAGGGATCCTTACCACCATGGAAGAAGGGAACAAAGAACAGCTGACTGTTGTTCTTCTGATTGTAGCAGCTGATAAAAATGGATGGAGAAGGGCTAGCAGCGTTAACCAGGAGAGTGTTAATCAGTGTGGAATGTGTAGAGGTGCTGCCCCTGCATAGTCTGCTCTCAGGATATGTTGGATGCAGCAGAAAACTCCTTTCTATACCTGTGGGGAGGGGGAAAGGTATTTACCCTGCTCTCCTGCCTTAAGTGGTAAATTGTTAATGGGTAACTGAACCTTCTGGGTAAAGCTAACCTGAGAGGGAAGTGGTCTCTGTGACTGGAGTCCAGTAAGACATGGCAGGCAAGAGGAGCTCTTAGCCAGCAATCGATTCTTGGATAAGTGGGAGGGTGGGTTTATATGTGTTTGGGGCATAAAATGGAAAAACGCAGGGCTTCGTACAAATATGAGTGCTCAAAAGGTCTGGTAGGAAAGAGGCTCTCAGTTAACACAAATAGACATCTTGTGTAAACTGAGCTCGTGGGTAGCATCCAGAGCTGCAAGAAGCACATCATGAGATGCTACTTTGTGGGATGCCCATTAGCAATGTGCTGGCTCAGCAAAAAACATCTTTCCTTCAGTCTAATGATTAATGTGGGCATGAAACAAACATCCATGAAGCAAGGCTAGAGAGAATCAGTGCAGTTCTGCCAGCTCTTCTGGGCAGGTGAGTACAAGCATGCTTTCCTTTTCTTTCTTGCCATTTTGTGCTCACTTTTCGTGGGTCAGCGGGGCCAGGGCTGGGCAGCTGGTGAATGCCAGCAGTGGGGCAGAGGAAGGGAGTTCCCTGTCTCTTTTCACCTTCCTTTAGCCTGTGAAGCCAGGAGTCAATTGCTCCTGCTTTGTTCCCTTATCTCATTTCTAAGAAACAAAAGGGAAGAGAACAGAATCAGCCTGATGTTTATTAACATCTAGCAGCCGGTGCCCTTTGACTTCCTTCCCCAGTCCCACTGTGACTTTTTCCAAATCTAATTTATCTTTAACGAAGTTTGAAATTAATTTAGGGATAATGAACTAATTAAATTGAACTGCCACTTTCCCCCACCTGACTTCTCCTCCTTGTCTTTGTTTCCAGTATGGCTGCATACAATTCCTCATTATCTGGGTTACATCCTCCCCCCTCAGTTTTATTTTCAAGAGCTTGATTAAAGGGGATGTCAGCAATCTATCCATTTCAGACAGCCCGGCAGATTACCTTTAAACGGTCTTTATTTGATTGAATTAGAGAGCTTTCACTTCTGCTATGACTTGTTCTCATCCCTTCTCCATCTCCTATGCACTTGTGATCATCTCCTTGGTAGGACTAGCTGTGCCTCAGCTTTCCCTTCAATCTGACCATGTGCAATGCTTTTTATCATCCCTAAATAATCAGCTCTTACTGATCTAAAAGAAAAAAAAATCCTTGTCAGTGTCCTGAGGATTTACCTGCTCCAGTCTCTGGAAAACCCCAGAGCTGAAGTTCCCCCAGACTAAGGAAGGAGCCATGGTGAAGGATGCACCCACAGATACATGCAAGTGTTATTTATGCAGTAAGCTCACAGGTTGCATTCCTCCTTACAGCAAGCTTTTAGCTCTTCAGCTTTAGCTACTTACCTCTTCTCTCTTCCTACAGCATCTTAGGCCATCAATAACCTCAAACCTTTGCCCCCATGCTGTTTCCCTTGCGAGCTGTCCCCTCTAAAATTTCACATTCAGGACAGGTTTGGTGCCCTCATCCTACAGCAGGGCAGCTAATGGGGAGCCACCTCAGCACTTTGCTTTATTCCTCCCACAGACTGGAAATGGGTTATTGAACAGGGGCTTATTCAGGCAACTGCTCTGTTGATAGGAAGGAGAAGTGGTAAACGGGAGCTGAGCCAGTGTTTGGTGGTTCTTCAGTATCCCCAGCTCAGACTGTGCCTAGTCGGTGGTGGGTGCAGATTTAGTGGTTTTATAGTGGCTTTTATAGGGAAAGCAGAGCTGGGAATCGGATCCCTGCTCTCTGATTTACTGGGATCTTGATGCAAGTCTCAAGGTTTGAGCTATTCTTGCTCTAACAGGGACAAGAAATTCCCAAACAAAAGTGAGAACAGGAGTGTGGGGAGGTGAAGGGGGAGGAAATAATTAAAAAAAGCATAAAAAAAAAATAAATCACCCTGATCTGTGGTGTGTCATAGCAGGGAGATTTCGTGGCGGTGAGATTACACCTTCAAAGCACCATATGACTGGCTTTATTTTTGCTTCAGAGAAGCTGGGAGGATTTCCAAATTTGGATTTAGAGGATTACTGTCCTTTTGCTGACAGTAAAATCCCCCACCCTGGGGAAGGACGAGGTGAGACCTCCCAGGATGGATTAGGCAGCGCCTGCCTTGTTCGTACCCAGGCGAGTGGACCTCTGGTGCAGCCCGAGGAGGTGAAGGTGTAAAGAAAAGGGGCTGCTTCCAACCACAGCCTCCTCCAGGAGGCTGCTGCTGCCTCTCGGGGCTGGGCAGGCTGCTGCCGGGTGCCTGAGCACCGGCACAGCCAGACCCCAAAGCTGAACGGAGAGAAAAAGCAACCCCAAAGCGACCCGGCACTTACTGTCCGCTCTCGCTCGTTACGTCTACGAAGACCTTGATCCTCATTCTGGGAGCAGGGGTGGGCAAGACACCGCAAGAGAGAGAGGTTACCGCTCCGCTCCAGGGCTGGCCCCGCTGCAGGCACTTACCTAGGGAGGCTTTGCTACAGCAGGGGAACTACAGGGCTCCTTCCAGCACGGGAAAGCCAGGGGGCACGGGGGTAGAGGCAAACTGAACTAGCCCACCACTCACCTTCCTCTCTGGCTGCTCTGCCCCGCTGTCACCCACCTGGTGGCACTGGTGTTCCTGGCCTGCAGTGAGGCTCTGTGCCCTCAGGACATCCACTGAGGCTTTAAAGCCCTTTTTCCCCCCACTCATCCCCTCTAAGGGAATTCCCAAGGATTCAGTTCCCTTGCCACTTATTCTCTCCTCCAGCACAGCCCTCTCTATTCCCAAGCTCCTGTTTCTGTGAGCCTCCTCTGGTGACCCAGGAGGGATTTGGGGTGCTGCAGAGCACCCCAGCCCTTCCTTTGCTTCCTCCCTTGTGTGCTCACCCTCTTCTGCACCTCTTCCTTGGCACCCCTGTGGGGCTGCAGTCCCGTTAAGCCCACAGCCCGTTCCTCCCATTTGAAAGGCAGTAAAACAAAGGGAGAGGAGCAGGGTAGAAGCTGCAATCGCCACGACTTGAGAAATACATGTGGACAAGGAGCGAGGGAGAGTCATAGCCCAGGAGGGAGCTGCCCGTGGCTTTTTCTTGGCCTTTAACCCTAAAGCCACCTTTTTCTGGTGGCTTTAATACCTGAGAAATGGGTATGATTATAGGGTAAGGGAATGGGAGAAGACCTTGAGGGTACCATTTTCCTTTTCTATGCCATTCGGCTTCACAGTGTCACCGGTAGCTAGAGAGGCCCCAGGACCACCACTGGTGGGTTTAAATGCAAACTGAGTCCTAAGCAGTCCCTGCTGCGGGACCCGAGCTCAAAGGGCCTCGGTGACTGATTGGAGAAAACAGGGAAATGAGCGGGTCTGATCTATGGTTTTGAGAAGGAGAGCACCAAAGGAAAATCTCCCTCCCTCTCCCAGTCACTCAAACATGCCATCTGCATCAGCCCCATGCAACGCAAGCTCTTTATTTTGCATACGCCGTCCCTCGCTGGCTGCCTCGAATTCACTGACTTTCAGATGCAGGAACCTTTCCGTGTTCCCATATTCTCTCACATACTCTCCCACCTTGTTCTTTCACACATGCACATATGCTCCCTCTTATCTATAGTTTCTTCCACGCACACAAACCCTTTCTCCCCCCACCCCCCTTTCAGTCCCCTTCTCTCTCCCTCCCCTTCTTGTGCTGGGTAGCTTAGGAGGACCTGCTTAACATCCCCCCAAAGTTTTGTCCTCAGCTTCTGCGTGTCCTAGTGACACTGCTTTGCAACAAAATGCCCCCAGACAAGCTGTGCCTTTCAAACCCACCTCATTTCTCCCTGTGCCTCCAGCCTGGATGGCTGCAGAGGGGCTGCTTGGGTCAGAAACCACCCTGATAACACTTCCCCCACCCCATGCCTCTCATCGCTGCAGAAAGCAAAGGAAAACGCTGCAGAAAGCATGCACGGAAGGCAAGGCAAGGAGATCCCTGCCAGCCCCCCCCCCCCCCGGCACGAGGGTAGCAGAGGGGCAGCATCGCGTGCAGGGGTACGGGGCGGGCAGGATGGGGCCGAGGGGCTGCTGAAGGGGAAGGGCAGGAGGTGCAGGGGAAGCGCTGGCTGCAGAGGAGCAGGGGGAGGAAGGCAGAGTGCGATCGTGTACCTTGAGGCCAGAATCTGAGGGGAAAGGGCCTAGAGTGACATGCGCTAGCGTAAGTTGGGCTGGATGGTTGCGTACTCGACTAGGTCTCCGCCAGCATGGATGGAGCTCCGAGGGCTGGGTGACGAGGCCAGAGCGGACGTGTCCAGCTCTGCATAGTGGACATCACAGTCCTTGTTGCCAGAGTTCTGGAGAGAAGAGAGCAGCAAGGCGGTGGGGACACAGGAGGGGGGGGTTTGGGGGTCGGGGAGGGTGAGGATAGAGGTGCCGAGCCAAAGGGAGCGAGTGAATGAGGTGGGAGAGGGGGTGTGTGATGGGATGGGGGGGAAGAAGAGAAGGGTGAAGGGGGGAGGAAGAAAAGAGAGTTAAAAAGAGGGAGGGAGGGACGTAATGAACAATCAGTCAGGTAAAATCCCAAATCAAACCACAGGCCCCCCTGGCATCGCTCCCCAAAGCCGCCGGTGAGCTGAGCTGTGAGCCCTCTGCCCTGCGCCTGCCCCCAGCAGCACCTCGCTGCTCCAATCTCCCCCTCGCCCCCTCTGGGACCAGCACCTTCCTCACTCAGGGGCTGGTTCAGTGATTTCAAGCCTTACAGGGTACCTGAGCTGGCACCTGTGACTCAGGAATTTGGGGTGATGATGATAGGGAAGGATTGAGCGTGGGGTGTCAGGAGGGAGATGCCTGCAGGGAGTCCAGAGCCATGGCACCAAGGGCAGGGGGTGCTGCAGGAGGAGCATTACTGTAGGGAAATGCCACGGCTTAGCCAGTGCTGCTGTTTCTTTTTTTTTGCCCAAGTGTGGGGGCTGTAATGGTCTTTTTTTACACGCTGTGTTTTTGCACAAGGCTTTACTGCACATTATGCTGCGGTGGATTAACTCTGCAGCGTGATTTTTGTCATTGTGATAATGTAATAGATGCTAAAAGCATCCTTCTTTTGGCATGAAAATATTTACGGGCTTTTCCTTTCTAAGCAGGCTTATCAGCAAGAACTGCATGAATGGAATATTACCCAATTTGTCTGATCACTCCTATCTAGACATCCTTCATGCTTTGCAAACAGCAATGGTCAGAGGACCTCGGGAAGCAGCAGGGCCTGGAGCCCTCAGTGCTCTGTGGGGGAAATGAGCCACGATCATGAGAAAAGATGCATTTTTGGGACAGCCCTGGTGTTGGTAGCCAAGGTGTGAGGGGTACCCTGGCTTCTTCCCCTGTGGAGTTGCTTTAATTTCTGTGCCAGCATTCACCAAACATCTGCTGAGCCTCATTGAGAGGAGAGAGCTTGCTCTTCCAAATGAAACAGCTTTCCCATTTCCCCATCCCTTTTCCAAAATGCAAAAGGTGTTTAATCCAAAAATGTTTCTCTTCCTTTGGTTTGGAGCTGTCCTCAGCCATGCAGCAGCTGTGGCAGAGCCATTCTCAGGAGGTAATGGCCCTGTAATGAAGTGGTTTAATGCCCGTTGCTGGAAGGGGCTGTTCGGAGATGATCAGCTCTGGCCACTGCAGATTAAACGTCCATGGAGGTTGAAGAGGATTAGTAGTGCCAACTCTGGTCTCAAACCCAAATCTATGCCCTGCAGAAAGGTGCCCTTGGTCTTGGTGTCTCGGCACCCTCTCCAGTCTCAGAGAAGGGCAGACCAAGCCTCGATCTCCTTCTCCAAACTAGAGCTGCCTTCCCCCGGCAGTGATTTCTCAGTGGAGTTCCCCAGCTCTCTGCCACTCCTGGGCTTGCTCCTGCTCCCTGCTGCTTGTTTGGAGCAAAATTTATTACAATATCAATAATGTGACTTGTATACAAGGTCTAGCACTGCTACATGCAAGCGCTCGGTGTAAATCATCAGCATCGGCACCCCGGTAATTGCCCTGTAAACCGAGAGGAATTATTTGGCTGTCTGCAGCAATGAAACTTTCCTTTCTGCTCCGCAAATGGGTATCGCTGACACTTACACTAATCACACCGCAGCTCCCACATGCGCTCGTGCTTCCACCCCTCACGCTCCTCCTCGCTGCCAAGCACGCAGCGTTTGCATGGCACAGGCACTGCTGGGCACGCCTCTGCTTTTGCACGCCCACCTTGCTTTTGCACGCCCACCTTGCTTTTGCACACCCACCTTGCTTTTGCACACCCACCTTGCTGTTCACGCTGACGTGCACGGACACCACCACTCGCAGGCATGCATACTGCTTGTAGGTGTCGCCTGGAGCACACGCGCATCCATCCCATTCACTCCTGCTTGGATGCCCTCACATCAGCCAAAGCTTTTGCCCCACAGGTACTCGGAGAGAAATGCTGCAGGCAGCACCACCACCTCTCGCACACGTCTGTACCCTTAATTTGCAACTGTGCTGTCCTTGAGTGTCTGTGCCCTCAGCTTTATGTTCATGATATCTTCCCCACAGCTTGCAACACCCAAGCATCCATATCCACCTGTAGCCTCCAAACCTTCACATCCCCTGTCCCTGCAGATGTGCTCCAGCCTTTCCCTGCTGGCATGTGCCTGCTTGTGGGGCTGCTCCCCCTCGCCTCTGTGATGTTCTTTCTGCTGGCACCTCTCCCACTCCCTTGCTCTTTGCCATCTCTCATCGCTTCCCAACTCCCATTCTTGTGCCATGAAGCTGTCGACCCCAGGCAGCGGCTCTCAAGCAGCCTGGCGATGAAGCCAGTTTACCCAAAATGATGAGGTTTCACCCACATCATTTAAAGCCAAATGCACCCGCTCTATTTTCCTGCAGAATCACTTCCCTTCAAAAAGGGAAATGGGATGTCTGCGAGCGGTCCTGCAGGGAGGGGGGCAGCAGCTGGCTCCTCTGCAAGGCACGGCTGGGTGATGTGCTGCGCACCTGGCCCTGGCCGCGTTACCTGAGCAGGATCCAGCACATCCAGCCCTCGTTGGCAGCAAAGGGACAGCCTCCTTCCCCTTGCCAGCCACAAACCCGCACAGCCTGCTGCCTGCCCAGAGGATACGGCGATTTAGCAAGAAGCAGCAGCAAGCCTCATCTCGTTCCTGCAGCACGAAGCCACAGCGCGGTGCGTACGTGTGGTGGGAGCCCGAGGGCACCGGCACGGCCAGCAGCCGAGCCGACCAGCGGACAGGGGACACGTCCAACCCCCAGCTGTGCCAGATCGGTGCCAAGAGCGGTCACAGCTGCAGCAGCAATGGCTGAGACGCCCGGCCCTTGCCTCCCCAGCGCAGAGGGACTTTTATCATGGGCCAGAGGAAGCCAGGGCTGCGCAGCTCGTCGCCACTTGGCACAGCGAAGGAGCAGCGAGTGCCAAGCACGGGATGTGGAGATGCATCTTCTCAGACCAGGATTGAGAGCAGCGAACTCTGTTCCCATGGTTACTGAGCAGCTACCCATCAGGCCCCATCTCACATCACTAACTCTGCCACTTAATTAACTGACTGCTCGTTATTTCCCGAAATGAGCTCCTCCATCCTCCTGCTTGCCTGAAATCCAGCTCTCAGATGCTCTCCACAGAGCAGCCCGGCTGGCTCTAGTGCCCTGTTTCATTTAAAACTCATCTGCCACTCAGCGAGGGTTGGAAAGGGCTGGAGACAAGCCCTGGGACTGCGGGAGGGCTCCAAGGGGAAGTTTTTCTTTGGGGACACCAGCCACTTCCAGCTCGGATGAAGTAAATAGGATCACGCCGGCACAGAGCCGTGTCTGAGCCCTTTTATAACTGAGCCCTCGGCGCCCGCCTTGCTGCAGAACTCTGCTAGCGAAAGGTCACCGGGCCCCATCCTTCCATTATCTGCACAGGAATGTGCATTGAGGGGTCATTCCGGGATGAGCTGGAGGGAAGGGAATAATTAGCTGTCTTCATGAAATATTACTCAGTATTGGCTGGTATTTCTGCTGCCCCCTCAAACAAATGGGCTCACGCTGCGCCCGGCTCATGTGCAGCACCCCGAGCCCTCCCTCGTTGTCCCAGGCCTGGTGGGAGGAAGGTTTTTGGTTTTCTCCTCACGGGAGGACTCCAGATCTACCTGTGCTCTGTGCCTTTGCCCTTCTGTACCCAACCTTTTCTCCCTGACAAGCAGCCCTTCCCGCGCGGCTGCTAGCAGCAATCCCTGACCCTGAATCTCCCTGCTGCTGCTGCCTCACATTAGCATCCCTCTCGCTGTGAGGCTGAACAAATCCACACAAAACAAGGGGGTTTAAAGAACTTGTCGATTGAGTCAAACACTGGCACGCTCTGCCCGGAGGGTAATTGCTTGGAGGGGCTCCTGCTTTCAGCTGCAGGCCAGTGCCTGCAGGGCTCAGCTGCAGGAGGCAACCGGGGTGGGACAAGGAGTTCAACTCACACAGGTAGCTCCAGAGGAGGGCCCCTGATGGAGATCTGGGAGAAGCAGGGTGTTTCAGTGGGGAATGACCCTTAAAGCCCCAGCTGGAGGACCTGTGGAAGCCAAGGGGCAGGTGCTGAAGCAGGGCGAACAGTCTGTGGTCAGGGCGTGGAGGTTGCCTCCCTGTGGGATGGGATGCTCCTGGCCTCTGAAGGCTGGTGGTGCACCCGCTGGCTTGAGGGGTCTTTGGTTTTGTGGGGTGAGGGTTCCTGGGTGAAAGCAGCGAGGCCAGGGCTGAGGATGTGCCCTGTCTCCTTACCAGCTTGTCGGTGTAGGGAGAGGGCTCGCTGGCTGCCATGTCGTAGTACGGAGGCTGCAGAGGGAGCTTCTGGATTTCCTCCTCGTGCTTCATGTTGTCCAGGTGAACAACCTGTAACAGGAGGGAGGAGAGGGCTGAGGGGAGCAAGTACAATCCTCCTGCCACAGCCTGGGACACCACAAGGTACCGCCGTGAAGGGCAGTGCCTCTTACCTTCTCCCTGGCCGTATTGTTGGCCTCCTGCTCTCTTTATTTCATTCTCACATTCCTCTTCTCATCACAGCCACTCATGCCATACTAAACCGTAAGGGTGCTCAAAAGCTCTCACGCCTAAGAGCCCGTCTGAACACCAGCTCGTTCAGAATTCAGTCCCTCCTGAAGGGAGCAAGCAGGACCCAAATTACACCTTTCAATTAGTGGCAATTTTGGGGGATCGAGGCAGAGAAATCCTTCCCTGCCGCCCCTCAGACTCAGGCCAAGGGCTCCTTTGCTCTTGCAGACCCCGTGCCCCCAAATTTAGGCACTTTGGGCTCAGGTTTTCCTTCTCAGGGGAAGGGGCTTGCCGCGAGGCTGGGGAGCCGTACCTGGATGTCTTCTGCAGTCAGGTGGCTTTTCAGCTCCTGTTTCCTCTTCGGCAGAGGGGCAGGCTTGTGGGACGGAGGCAAGTCGATTCTGCGGGCAAAGAAGCGGCTGCTGGTTAGAGGGCAGGAGGAAGGGGTCTCATACACCGGGACAGGCTGGATGCTGCATGCACTAAGGGTCTGACTGTGTTTGTCACCAGAGTGCCAATGCAATCATTGGCTTCTCTCCTGGGGCGCCACCGAGCACCCAGAGTGGTAGTGGGTAATTAGCAGGAGGTCATATCACACCCACGGCAAGCTCGGGAGATGCTCTGGAGCCCTGGACTCTGTCACAGGTTTTCCAGTAGGGGATTGAATCTTCCTCCTCCACGCCACGCAGGGGTTTTGTCCCTGACCCCCCATCAGGGGATCAGCTTCTGTCCCAGGGCACAGGGCTTGGCAGCCGCTGTAATCCCAGCCCAGAGCCTGTCTCCCTGTGTTCTGTCCATACGCACAGATGTGTCTAATCCTGTTACAAAACTTATTAAAGCTCTGATCCACTAATTAGCCAGCTCCCCCTCTCCAAATTTCACCAGATCTCCTGATAGGGGTGGGCGGCTGTCCTGGGCAGCATGGGACCCGAATTTATGGGTGAGAGGAAGGGTAAAATGGGTCCCAGAGGCTCTGCAAAACATGGACGCGATGGCTCCGAAGAAAAGAAAAGAAAAGCCATTAACTTTCCGAGGCTTTGGAGCAGACCCCACAATAGAGGCAGCACCTCTGCGGGCCAGGGCACCGTTGTGTTTCTATTCTCAGCTAAAGTGGCTGTTCCCTGTACCTTCCTGGAGGGCCATTGTGGGAAGTGGATCGTCTGAATGCGTCTCTGTCACAGGGCTGATGCTGTTGATGCAATTTCACCTTGTGGTGCTATTTTATTTTGTTGTTGCGGTTGTTCGTGTGCCTTTCTGTCTCTCCCCCCCCGCTTTCCGCGGTTCCCTTCCCTCCCTCCCTTGCTATCCTCCGCTGCCCTCTCTCAAATGGGATTAAATGGAGCACAAAATGCGGCCGCGTGTAGCGGTGGGGAGCGTGGAAGATGAAAGCAACTTGTGGCCGTCGGGCTCTCAGCGCGAGGTGGGAGGGGAGGGGGTGCTGCGGCGGCACAGGCAGAGCTCTGCAGGGAGAACACCTCTGCGGAGGGCTCCGACCCTGCTGCACTTGGTGCCAAGCTCCACGCCACAGCGTGGAAAATCCAGGAAAATAATAATAATAATAAAAAGTTTGCCTCCTGGCTTTTCTTGCGGTGCAGGCAGGGAAAGGACCGGCAGGGCTCGGCGGCTGCTGCCCCATCCCGCGGCACTACTCACAGGTCGTGGTCTGCGTCCGTGCGGTTCTTCTGCTGCCTCCTGTAGACGACGAACACCGTGACAGCCACGGCGATGATGAGCACGGCGGCGATGACGCCTCCCATGATCCCAATGATGCCTCCCGGGGTGCCCTGAGGTAGCGGCTTGTCTGCAACACACAGGGCAGAGGGTTCAAGCCCCTGACCACATGGCCCACCGTGCCTCCGAGGGCTAACGGCTTCCTAGTTTGGCTATTTCCCCTTAAATTGGGTGGTTATTCCTGGATGCACCCTTGTGTCCTGGAAGAAGGAAGGACCCAAAGCAGCCTCCCATGTCCTGCACCCCTATGGGACTCATGCAGACCTGCCACTCAATATTTAATTAACTCAGAAGTGTTCTGCAGGGCTCGCTCACAGCCTCTTGGCTGAATTCCTGGCACTGCTGAGGCGAAGAAGAGCTTTGCTTTTCATGCGGAGCTTGGAAGAGCTGAGGACCAATGCTCATTGTATTGAGGTGGAGCAGAGGGATGTGCATCAGAGCCTGGCACCCCCAAACCTTACAAAACAGGTGTCCTGAGTGTAGGATTTGGGGATGAGGGAGGGATGGATCACGTCTCGTGCTCCATCTCCTGTCTGGCTCATTGCTCTGTGGCATGGGCTGGCTCCTCGGTGACTACCGTGGACCTCATTGAAAGGAAGCCAATCCCATGGGCCTGATGGGAAACCGCTTTGAAACGTACGATAAAAGGATTTAATTTGCTCTACCTTCCAACCTAATTAAACTTGAAAACTAGCTAATTGGTACTTTGTACTTACAGCACTGGCAGTGATGAAAGAAGGAGATAATTGGAATGGAGGAAGAAAGAGGAGGAGGAGAAGGAAGAGAAATCCAGGGGAAGGGAGCAAGACAGGGAAGAAGGAAAAAAGTGCTTTGTAGGACTTGTCTGTCACACCTGGTTCTTGTGCTTTTCTTGCTGCCCTGGCTACAGGCTGCTCTCAGAGAGTCGATATTGGGTTATACGGACTGCACCCTGCAACACTTGGTTGTCAGTGGTGGGCAGACGGTGTCTCCACTACACTGCCCATCCCCAAGGCCTCAAAGTGCTGCCCAGTCTGCACAGCTATAAAATGTAAAAACACGCATTCCCAAACCATAGCGAACCACTTACCCAGGACTTTCCCCCCCTCAGCCAGGGGCTCAGCCCTTGCCCAGCCCCAGGGCTGTGTCCCCAGCAGCCTGGTGCAGAGCTGGCTGCGCTGACCCTTTGGCAGCAGCCCCGTTCCCAGTGCCCACCTCACCGCCAGCCTTCTCCACCATCCATCTCCCCTCCTGTCATCCAGGAATGAACCAAGGCGTACAAACATTTCCCAGGGAAATCCCCTCTCCAGCAAACTGCAGCCCAGGACCTGGAACATTTACTGCACCAGTGCCAAACACAGGAATTTCCAGCACCACGCCAAGACCCTGCAAGCGATGAGGAATTCGCCCTGAGAACCGCCTTGACACTGATCCTGCACCCCTTTCCTGGTGACTTCCATGCAAACCTGCTTTCCCCTTGCTCCACAAGGACACCCCAGAGCCTGCAGCAGCCGGCAGCCCCCTCCCTGCCTTCCCACACCCCCGTTCCCCAATTAAGAGCTCCGAGCAGGATGTCTTCAAGTGGCAGGATGCTGGAGTCATCGAGACGCAAGGTTCCTCTCCCCAACGTCCTCGGCACCGGCAGTCACTTTTCTCTCTCTTCCCTTCCCCACATTATCTTGTAAATAATATTTCTGCCTTGAGACAGCTTGCTTACAGCTATGCTCGGGCAGACAGCTGACACGTCACAATCCAAGCCCCCGGACGGCATTCAAGATTGTGGCAGGGGTGGTGACGGTGAAGGATCTCCCCGTCACTTTGGCTGGGGCATTTCCATGATGGATCAGCCCCTAATGGCTCTCTGGCTGGCAGGTAACGAGCAGGGAACATCAGCCTCCCGCTATCACTGTGTATCAGCAGGTGTGTGTGTGTGTGAGATGGGGAACGGGGGCGGGAGGAGAAGGAGGGATGGGGAAGCAGATGAATAAAGCTGAAACGAGTCTGCAGGAGCTGGAACAGGGCTGTGCCACAGCAGGGAGGGGGCACGGAGGTTTGGAGAAGTGGAAATGCAGCCAACAGGTTGCAGATGTAAACATAAGGCAGAGGGTGAAGAGAGCAAGGGGACGAGGAGAGGGAAAAATGGGGGAGCACAAGGAGAAATGCAGGTGTGTTTTGGGGGGGTCTGTCACAGTGCTTCCTTCTCGCCAAGCTCTCACGGCTGTGGTGTGAGCATCCTGCTGTTGGTACCCACTCCAGCTGCCCAAGACAGGGCTGCACAGCCACGCAGCACTTCCAGAGAGCTGGCTGAGCTATGACAAAATCCTGCCACAAGTCCTGCCCCTGCACAGGGAGGGCTTCTCCCCTAGGGCTGAGCCAGCCTGCAGAAGTGCTGGGCTCATCTCTGTGGGACTCCAGCTAGGAGGAAAAGAGGAAGAGGCAGAGAGAGACTTCTGCCTTCTCTTCCCTCTTTTTTTTTTTTTTTTAATTAAAAAAATATTATTATTAATATTATTATTTAATCATTCTCTCATCTGCATCCCCAGCTGTTTATTTCTTAGCTCTCCCCTTCCTGGGGCAGGGCTGGTCCTGCCAGACCCTGCTGTCCTGGAGGGCTGCGGGAAGGCTGCAGGGGTCCACCAGGGGAAACCTCAGGAGCAGATTGTACAAAGCAGCGGATGAGGGTTTGGTTACACCGGCAGGGCTTTTGGGCATCCCCGGGAAGATGTTTGCAAGCCTCGAGGATCGGGATCAGAAGAAATTGGCAGGACAGCTCAAGGGCCTCCGCAGTGGAGTGGGAAAAGGTTTTGCCAATTAAGAATGCAAAAAACCCCTTGCTCTGTGTCACGCTCAAATAATTTAAAACTCTCCAAAAAGTTTGTGTGAGGCACTTGGCAGGGAGGCAGGTACCAGGGAACCCAAAGGGGCTGAATGAACAGCTCAGCCTTATCTGGATGTCTGAGGGCTGCCGGGAACTCCTCGTTCCTGCTGGAAACTGAATTAATTCAAAGTATTACAATTAAGGAGAAAACAAGGACACCCCGCCCCCAGCCTCCTTCGGAGCAGTTTGGTTCATTGCTTTGTTCTCCCACAGCTCTTCTGGAGATGGAAGCAGACACAGGAAAGGAAGAAATGTGGTTATCTGTCCATAAAGCCTCCTTCCAGCCACCTGGTAGCGTGTCTGGGTTTCCAAGAGGAACCAGCGATAGACGAGGATCTTTCTAGCAAGAAGATCGATTGAACCATTTCCCTGAGATGCTGATACTGTAATCCACCAGCGCGGATCCTCGGTTAAATCACATCCAGCAGCCCAAAGGTGCCGGCTGTCCACATCTCCCAAACAAATGAAGGGTGCCCACTAACAGGAGAGCCACGCCAGGGACAATCTCAGCACGCAGCCCACGCAGAGCTTCCTAGCTCTGGCTGTGACCCCCCCCTTGTCCAAACAGCCTCAGGGCTGATGGCTCCATGGAGCCTTGGCTGTGATTTAGTGCCCGGGCCCTGCAAACAGCCGTGGTAACGTTTCAAAGCAGTGAGACAAAGGGACGGAGCTGTCCACACGCGCTGTGCCCGCGGGGTGAAATAGTGCAGCTGCAGAGCGCACCCGTAAATAAAAAGAGGGGAACAATGAAGGCTTTGGAGAACCGGCTCGCAGGAGGGAGAGAGAGATGTTCCCAAAGGGAACTCGAAGCACGGCGAAGACGGGTGAACTGGAAAGCTTCCAGAGGAGGGCACGCCGGAGCAGAGGAAATGACTCACATGCTCTCGGCACGGGGGGGAGCGGTATGGAGGACTTCACGGGAGGAGCAGAAAGGAGAGACGGTGTCTGCCATGATTTTGGGGGTAGTCTCCTCTTAAAGCTGCTTCTGTGGCTGGGGTGTTTGCATCGTGAAGCACCTCGATGGCCTTGGGATCCTGAGAGCAGGACCTGTCACATCCCCACCGAGGGTCTGCGCTGCCCTGGGGCTGGTTTGTAATGTAAAGCTGTGCACAGCACGTGCATGGGGATGTCCCAGGGCACAGCATGGGTCCTGCATGTTGTGCTGGCATGAACGGGGTGAGATGGAGGTGCTGCTGGGCAGGAAGGTTTCATTTATGAGGAGGCTGCCCTGTCTTTTCTGTCCTGGCCATCTCCTATGGGGCCAGCTCAGAGCAAGCCCGAGCCCCATCGAGCTGCTGGTGCTCAGCCTGCATCCCCCAGAGGCTGGCTCATTCCCCAGCCCCAGCTCACTGCAGCTCACCCTCTTCTGCCTTCGCCTCCTCCTAACTTCAGCCTGATCCTTCAGTGCTTCACGGAGAAGCAGCATAACAACGCCCAGCACTTCTAATAAACCGCTTGCCGAAAGGTCTGCCCGCACCTGTAAGCGGCTGCGAAGAAGGGTTCCGTTTCTGCTTATCCCCTCCCCACACAAAACAAATCCCCGTCTATTTCATGGCTGGCTAGCCAAGGCACTCAGCAACGTGCAGCTTTGCTCGCAGACACATTGCAAATCAATGGGAAGGAGTCGTGATTCTTCTCCTTTCATTAGGCTGGCAGCTAGCAGAGCTTCAAAGCTGCCAGCCTTGCTAGAGTTAACGCAGCCTCGCCGCTAAATTGCACCCCTGTTCGGGCACATGGAGCCCGTGTGGCTAAAGCAGGCTGTCCCAGTACAGCACCAGCTCCCAGTAAGCCTGTCTGCGACCTGGATTGCCGTCCTGATCCAGTGGAAGGGGTTAGCCCTGTTGCTGGTCTCCTCCTGCCTGCCGAACCTCCGAGTACCACGATGAGATCAGACCATGCATATTTATAATGCACCCCACCTGACACATTGCAGGGAGCCTGAGACACGGCGAATTTGCAGAGCTAAATTAAACCGAGCTGAAGAGCTTGGCAGAGCAAATACGTCCCCGGTTAGGTTTTTAAAGACGAGCAGGATTGTCTAATTTGAGACGCACTGCAGTAGCGCGCACACCCCCGGGCACAAGCTGCTTGGGAGCCTCGTGGCACCTCGTGTCTGCAAAGGGTTAACGAAAAGCTGCTCCCAGGGGAGCTGGGCACAGAGCTGGTGGCCAAAGGGTGGGATAAGCAGCAGTCCCTGGAGATTTTAAAGGGATCTTAAGTCCGAGGGAGGGAGGAGGGTTTCTCAGGGGTGGCCCTGCTCACTGTGTATCTTCGGAGAAGCCCTCGCAGGGACAGCTAAGGGTCCAGAGGATAAAAGGGGTTAAGAAGGGGAAGGCTGCTTGGAAAGCTGAGCCTGTGGCACAGGAGCATTGGGGTGTGATGTTGGAGTGCCCTCCTGTCCAGCAGCAGCATTTCCTCCAGCTGCTCAGAGCTGAGCCCAGGATCTCGGTGCTCCTTTTGCTGCTGCATGGCCACAAGCAGGGCGGAGAAGAGGAGCATGCCACCTCGAGACCCTCGCACCGAAGCCCTGCTCAGACCCTGCTCCATCCCAGGCCCTCGCCCAGGTGGAGGTGGAGGTGGCCAGGCTGCAAGGAATGGCTGAGAAAACATCTCACAGTGAGGGGCAGGGGGGCGAGCACACATCAGTGCTCGGCAGGCAGCTTGGTTGCCGCATCTCAACTCCTGCCAGATCCAGAAGCAGCTCTGTTACTGGGTGCTCATCTGGTGACATGAGCTGGGACAAACTGGGGGAGGCAGACCTCATCCTGGGGAAAAAAAAGGAGCAGTTTGGCTAGCTAAGGTTGCTGGCAGGGATTTCGGAGCAGGAGGAGTCTCACGGCTTCACCTGGTGGCAAAGGCAGAGCAAGAACAGAGCGGATCCAGCAGCCCTCCCCAGAGACTCAACTAGCCACAGAAGGAGCTCAGGACCTCTCCAGCTGGCAGGGATTTTAAGATCCCTGCCCGTTTTGTTCCCCTCTGTAATTTTTACTAGCCCGACCAGTAATTAAAACCTCTGCAAACCACTCGTTCATCTCAGATGTGGTTTGGGGAGACCCTGGCAGAGCGGCGGCCGAGCCAGCCGCCTGCAGGGTGCTGCTTTGAGCAGCGTGCCCAGCTGCAAGCGGACACATGGACGAGCTGGGTTTTATCAGGGATTTCACACACATTCCTGCACAGGCAATCTCTTTGCCATTCACCACGGGTGGGGGCAGCTCAGCCCTGTCCCATAACCACCAGCTCCCTCCCTTTCCTCTCCTGCATGGGAAGCCACCCCTGGTTAAGTAGCTGCTGGCAGCAAAAGCATGTCTGGAATGTGGCTTTAACCCCTGCTGACCTTCCCTCGCTTGTCTCCGAGCCTCCTCCTAGCCACTAATGGGGAGGATGTTGGATTAGAGCAGGAGGAGCAGCCCGTTAACCCCATGGGATCCAGCAGACGTGGGGCGAGTTGTGGTGGGAGATGCCCCCCAGGTACCTCTCGCCGCGCTGGCTTTTCTCCTGCTTCTGGAGCAAAGCGTGGCAGCTGTCAAACAGCACCTGGAAACGCGCTCTGACAGCTCAGGAAGGAAGCTCTTCGCTTTGTGGGAGGACAGAGCTCAGCGGGAAGAGCCACAAGCCCAGAGGATGCGCCAGCAGCCGCTTATTTGCAGCAGTGGCGGCGTCACACAGCACGCATGTGCTGCATCCCAGCCAGGATCTGTCCGTGTTGCCTCCAGGCTCTGTGATGTCCCTGTCTCTTGGTGGCACTTGGTGGCTCGAGCAAAGAGGGGGACCTTGTTTCTGCTGTCTCCAGCTCTGCCCTCTCTGCAGCCAACACCACAGGCTTCCCAGGGCATTGCAGCTTGGTGCAGTTACATGGAGAGTGCCCAGCCTGGGCTGGGGGCTGATGAGCCCCGGTTTATCTGATGTTTCCTCTGCCTCCCAACCCTTAATTTTAGTTCTGCTTCATTTCCTTGCGGCTCGGCAGAGTAATGAACAATCAAATCCCTTTTGTAATTTATTTCTTCTGCTGTACAGTCTCGAGGAGGTGATGACACTTGAAATTGCCTCTCCTGGAGGAAGGAAGGGGCCGGATCCCAACCCCTCCTTACTCCACTGTGTGCCTCCCTTGATCTCGGCAGCCAGCTCTAGCTGCCCAGAGTGCAGCAGGGCTCACATCCATGCTTAGCCAGAGATACAGCCTCGCTTCCTTGATGAGCCCATTAAGGTCGTGCTATTACAAGCAGCCACCAGATGAATTGTGTCAGATAGACGGCGCAGGGACCGCAGCTCGGACTCTGTGTTAATAAAGTTAATTTGCTCAGCAATCTTCAGCATCACTCCCGGGAACATCTCACTCTGCTCGGCCACGGGTCCCGGGCCACTTTTGCCTGGTTTTGCCCGCAGGGTGCTTGCACCCCAGGACTGGTGTACCCTGGATGTCCCCAGGGGGTGAGCTCAGCTCCCTGCTGGCGCCAGCGCGAGGCTGCCTGGGGCCGGGAGCGGGCACGAGGTGTGCGTGACACGAGGAGGAACTGCTCCGCTTCCCTGTCACGCAGCCAAAAGCAAAGAGTTGTGCAAAGGGGAAGGGGAACAGGGCCTCAGCTCTCACAAAAAGCAGCTCGGGCATTGTTTTCCTGGCCCTTTTCCTGCTTTTCTGCCTCCTGCTCACGGGAAGGGAAGACTCCTGACAAAGGTTGCCTCCCACCTTCCCAAACATCTCCCAGGCATTCTCTGCCTTAGCGTGCAACCACCAATATTTATCCACGTCACCTTATCCAGCTGGGTATGTGCTAGCTCCCACACGGGGAGCTTCCCCCACCTCCAGTACAGATCAAACAGAGACACTGGAGAAAGACCAGTCAGTAAGCACGAGAAGCTGTGAAGCTGTTGATACAAAAGCTAAGGTCACCCTGGGGAATGCAACAGGGGAAAAAAAAAATTGCAGTGCTGTATAGGCACTTTACCAGATGGAGATGGTCAAGAGGGCAGTGATCATTCAGAAAAGGCAGAAGATTTGAATAACTGTTCGTGATCGGTCTCAGGAGAGAAACTGGAATTTGTTCATGGCTTTTGAGATGACAAAACAATTTCTGCGTGTTAGGAGACGGCAGAAACAAGCAATTGCTGGACAGCATCTCTTAGGATACAGCATTTATTATAAGCAAATATGTTGGAAACTTAGGCAAAGAGCCCCTAACTCACCCCTGTTAGTTCGTTCTGTTTTTAAATACATTGGGCCAGTTAAATTCTAGAAGGTTAATTCCGGCAGACTGGAACAGGGCACAGAAAATGACCTGAAACCTGTAGGCTGATTTGCTGGCATCAAAGAAAAAGCTAACACGGGCTCCAGTTAATAAAGAATTAAAAGGCAGGAATATAATCAATGCCAGTCTACACGGTTCATGGAAATAGGTCTTGTCAGTCAAACACAATGTCATTTTTTGCCCACTAAACCAGTCATCTCATCAAAGTAAGCACAGAGATGGAACAGAAAACAGATTAAGAGTGACTAACTGACAGGTCTCGGGAGGAGCTGTCAGGAGGGAATCGCCGTCGGTGGACACGTTTCTGCCCAGGGCAATGCGGGGAGGAGTGGTGGGCCTGATCCAGCCCGGTGCTTTCACCAGGTGTGTGCAGATAATCACCACCCGGGTGCCTCAGCAGTCCCGGGTGAGGGAGAGGTTGGTGCGTAAAGGCCGTAATGGATGCAGGATGCTGTAATACAATTACAGCTGTAATTGTACAGCTACAGAACCCTGCATCTGCATCCTTACCCTTGTTTTTAAAAGGAAAAGAAAAAAATGAGAAAGTAATTGAGTCTAGCTTCCCAATAAGCCTGCTGCAAATAGGCCTTAGGGGGTGTTCGTTGACACCTCCCTGCAAGAATCAAACTGGTGGCAACGTGCAGCAGGCATCGAGCGAGGGCTGGGAGCAGCACACAGAGCCCCAGGGGCCACCGGAGCACAGCCCCAGGGTAACCACCCGAGGAGCCTGCCCCATCCCCAAGTCTCCTTCTCCCCACCCTAATCCCTTGCCATGTGCCAGCCTTTTTGGCTCGGCAGTCAGCTGAGAGCGGGGACGTGACCTCCTCCCCGACACAGGGGAGGTGGCGGGCCTCGAGGAAAAAAACATCCTGGGGAGGGAAAAGGGGTCCTGAGGCTGTGGCAGAGGGTGCAGAGCAGCTCCGTGCCTGCTCCTCTCCTGTTGCTCAGGTAACACTTCTGAGGCAGGTCCTCCAAGCAAATTTTTAGGTCGGTTATAATTGGGAAACCTCGCGTGGAGCTATAAAACATCAGTTAATATGCTGGAACTATCTAGTTAAATGCCAATTATAAAACCCCATAAGCTCCTCAACTCAAACATATTAATAACATAATTAAACATTTATTGCTTATGCAAATTAAAAGTTAAGTTAATCGGACATCAGCGAAACCCCAGGAAGTGACCATTTAAATAACTAATTTCTATTTAATTATGATTCCTTCCTATTACAAAGCCCCCGTGCCATTATTTCTGGACTGCTCGGCGGTGTTTACTCGAGCCGTTCAGACTCGGCGTTCCCACTCCGGTCTCCATCGGTAATCCCAGACAGCTGCAGCATCCATCCCGCAGCCGGGGACCTCGCACAGCTGGCAGCAGCTGGGCTGGGTGCCCCCGCTCCCCACTCCTTCTCCCACCTCCTCCTTGGTTAAGCTGCCGGGGAGGCACGGCTGGGATTAAATCTCCTCCATTTTGGAGCGGAAAAGGGAAGGGAGATGCTCCGGTCCCACGGCAAGGCACCTGCTGGGGAGGGCTATAATGTGTATTTGTATAGATCTGATGGGCAGAAGGTAAGGATTTAGCTCTTCTGAGCTCCTCCCCGAGCCTTGTCCCTGGTTCCCTCCGCACTTTTGCCGAAATCACATCGCTTCTCTGCATCGCCACTGGGCGAGGGCACTTTTTGCACAGTGGGGAGGTCGCGGACCTTGGAGGATGTGTTCCAGCTCCTCGGGTGGACAAAGCTGCGTGCCAGCGGAAAGCTCCTGTTCATTATTGCTGTAAAGCGGTAATTGAAAGGGCTGGGAGCTCCAGCAGGACAATGAAATGAGACCGGGAGATGGGAAATGAAGCATTTTGTTCCTTGAGGGATGGAGATGTTTCCCCTGGCGAGCCGAGCCTGTGAGGCCAGGGCCATACGGATGGGCTCCCTCCCTCCAAGCGACAGGCAATCAGTTAAACCTGACAGGTGTGAAGTTGGCAATTTTCTTTTCAAAACTGTGAGATAAACAGGCTGGCAGGAGTTTGAGAGGAGCCGAGAGATAAGGGAGAAATAGAAACGTTCAGGCACCTCTCTCCGTGGGGCTCACGATGGATGGAGAAAAAATCGGCTTTGCATAGCCCCAGATGTAGCCAGCACTCGGGTGCGAGGCTAGAAAAAGGCCTGGTGAACAGGCATGAATGAAAGAGAAAACCCTTTCCCATCCCAAATGCTCAGGGGGTCCATTAGGATTTGGTCCGCTTTCATTTCCAGGGATTCTGCCAGCACAGAATTGCTCCTCCTGAGCCCCCCCAGCAAAACACAGGGCAGGGTTTTCTGCAAAGGGGAAGACCCGTATCCCTAAATTAGGGCTTTTCATTCCCCCTGCACTCCCCCTTTCATTCCCCCTGCAACCTTTTCCATGCACATTTAAATCACGTACACATTCGCAGCGCAGTGCCCCTGCTTTGCTTGCGCAGCCACGCCTGGTTCTCTTCTTTCTGCGAGCTGGTACGTAAAATTTTAGGAGTGCAACACCCGTTGATATTTTACAGGCTGATCCTTGTTCTGCAAACACTATGTAAGAGGGAGCCTGCATCCAAACACGTCCGGGAAGGCTGTGAAATGCCTTGTTCGGAGGAGGAGTGAGCCAGCCCCCCTTCGCCTTCTGCCAGGCACCACGGAGGGCATCTGAGGCTCAACAGCACTTCTTGGTGTCACAGGTCCCCCAGCTGGAATACATTTGCATAAAGCAATTTCCTCTAACAAATATGCTTGTACAAATCAAACTCAAGTTCGCAAATAATCTGAAAACACGGGAAAAAAAAAAAAATTAATCAGACGTATTTGTTACTACAAGCAATTCACCCAGCGCTGCTCTGAACCAGCGAGCTTCTCTCGGTTCGACGTTTCGGGCCCCATCTGCAGGGGACTCGGAGGGATGTGGGACCTCGAGAGCTCTGCCTCGAACCTCTCACCTCGCAGGGAACTGGGAATCTCTGGCCCTTGCAGCCACAGAAGTGGATCCCCGGGATCCGCCTGGTTGTGAGGCTGCAGTCCCAGCTAGAAGGGACATTGCCAGGTGCCGGTGCCCAGGGGTGTCGGACAGGTTGCCTGGTAATGCCCTGATTATGCAGGGCTGTGTCTCACTCTCACTACAAATCCTGCTTAGGCTACGTTAATCCGCGTGGGTGGAAATGAGCATAACTCCATCATGGTCAGAAAAGTTGGGTGTGCTTGCACCGAACGGGAGCCGGGCTCTGTACCTTCATCATGAATATTTCTGCCCTGCACCTCGTGCACAGCCAGCTCCAGGCAGGTACATCTCCTGCTGCTTGCTCGGAGCTCGCTGCCGGAACAAACACCATCTCTTTGTTCATCCCCGGCCACCCTGACCTCGCTCCTCCACTGCCTCTCTGCTCACTGACCACCCTCTGAAGTTGCTTTCGTGGCCAGCAGTGCTCGCCTGCACAGCCGTGGCTTTGAGCGGAGATCCGAGCCACGCCGCCACCTTTCCTGCATGCATCGCTGGCCTTCTGCCCCCAGCGTGGTTCTGTTTGGTTCCAGAGAAACACGAGACCTGGGGGTGCTCCGGGGGAGTCAGCTCCCGCCGCGCTGCAACCTGAGCTGCCCAGAAGAGGCCCCCTGCCATGGGTTTTATCCATCATCGCTTAACTCTGAGGCACAGCCTGGGAAATCAGCGTGGCATTTCCCAGGGGCTCGTCCCAGCAGGACCACGGGCAAAGGCAGCGCCTCCTCTCCTTTTTTACCATCCTTGACCCTCACATCTCCCTTCCTGCCTCCCCTTTGTCCCCACCCCGGACTTGGCCGATGGGGCTGGGCCAGCTGCGGGGGCTCCAGCCCCGTGGGATGCTCCCCTCCTGCAGCTGAAGCAAAGCTACGCTTCCAACATCTGTCCTTCCCAGGAGGGGCTGGCAGAGAGGGGAAAACAAGGGCGGTAATTACCCTAAAAACACACAGATCCAGCCTGGACAGCGGTCACAACTCCCTTGGCCACGGCACAGCCTGATGATGAGTCTTTCTGGCTTTTCTCCCTTCACATTTGGGGGTGATGCTCAAGGGCAGGGCTCCAGGAAGGAGCCTGCCAGGCACACACAGAGCATCCACCCACCCACCCATCCATCCATCCGTCTGTCCGTCCATCCAGCCATCCACCAGCGACCCCGGCTGCTGTGCCAGGGGCTGCAGTCGGGCACAAGGATGCTTTCCCCGGGAGCCTTCTCCAGGCCAGAGGCACGGCAAAGCACCTGTGGATATCAGTGCAAGGAAGAACGTGCACGTTTTCTCTGATCTCATGCTTCCTTTGTCTCTCACTCCCTTGCAAAACCCCAGGACTCGCAGGGCTGCCTGCCTTGATCTTTGGGAACAAGGCTGCCTTCGCCGCGTGTGCTCACAGCCACGAAAAGGGGAAAGGCAAAGCAGCGACCTGGCTGATCTTTGCTCCCGAAGGACCCCGGGTATCCCTACAGATTTTACACGGTTTTAGTGCCCGATTGCCATGGTAGCCAAGCGCTGTGCTGCAGGAGCATCCTACAACCTCAGCCCAAAGGTTGTCCCAGCCTTGTGTCCTGGCCCAGCCACTTGGTCCTGGCTAAGTTTCAGCCTCAGCGGCATCCTTTGACAAGGAATTTCCCTGTTTACACTGTAAACAGGGTGAAAAACCAACTCCTTTTATTTTTTACACTATAAACAGAGAAAAAAACCCCTCTCCTTTTATTTATTTTGAATCCATTGCCCAAGAATTCCTCATCATACCACCCACTCCACTGGCAAAAGCCATCGTTCCGCGTCCACCTTCTTGGGCGTTGTTTTTAGGAGGCTTCCAAGATCTCCAGACTTGTTTCGGAGATCCCGTAAGCCTCTGCCTTCATCCGCGAGGAATTCCCACTGCAAAGCGCTGCCGAGCACGAGGGGAGCAGCCCCGGGATGCTGGGGAGCAGCTGCCATTCCTGCCCCCGCCACCCCATGCAGAAGGACGCGGCCAGAGGTGCACGAAAAGAGGGGAATGTTTCTTCTTTTAAAATTCTTTATTTATAAAAAAGTACATTTTTTTTTTTTTTTCCACAGCTGAGCCACTATTGTTTCTTTGTACAAGTAAAAGGAAGGGTGATGCAACACCCTGCCCACACAAATTAGAACCATGAAAATGTCCCCCTGGACCCCAAACAAACAAATTATTACAAAGGATGGAAAACGAACAAACAAACAAACAACAAAAAAAAAAAAACAAAAACAAAACCAAAAAAATAATAATCATAAAAGTCCATTACATTATTATTATTTTTATTTTTTCTTTTTTACAAAAGCACTTACAACACAGATTTAAAAAAAAAAAAAAAAGGAAATGGGGTTGGGGCTGTTGGTCTGGCTGCAGTCTTTATTCCACACTGATAATTACAGCAAGAGGAAGAAGAAAACGAGATAAAATCACCGGAGTTAAGGAATCACGTTTTTTTAAAAAAATAAAATAAAAAGGCAAAAGAAAAGACAAAGCAGATCCTCAGCGAGAGCACCTCGGCCAGCACCGGGGTGTGCCAGCGAGGATCCGGCTCCGCGTGCCTGTTGCCTTCACCCCGAGCACATTTTGTGGCCCTGGCGCTCTCCCCGCAGCACCGGGTGCCACCGGGAGTCCCTCACCGCCAGCATCCCCCCTGCTTCTCCCTGTCCTGGGACCCCCGACCCATTTCGGACCCCCCCCCAGATTCGTGCAGCCGCCGGCACGATGTCCTCACCCACCTCCCTTCCTCTCGGCCATGGGGGCTTCCCTCTGAGCTTTGAGCCTGAAACTGCCCAAATCGGGGGGGGTGTGTGCTCGTGTACGGGAAAGGCAAACAGCGGAGGAGATCTGCAGCCCCCTTTCTAATTGCATTCCCTTCTCTAATTGCTTGGAGATCAATCTTTTGAGTCTCTCTCTCCCTCAACCCCTCGGTGATTTCTGCTGAACAGTTGTGTTTCTTTTTTTTTTTCTTTTGACTCAACACCAGGAAAATGGCTCCCTTTGTCCCTCGTGTCTTTGCAATCAATTTGGTGCTACCATTTCAGTTTGATTTTTTTTTTTTTTTTTTAACTAACGAAACCTTCAGGTTTTATTTATTTTTTTCCCCTGGACCGAATGAAAATGATTTAACAACCGTGAGGGGAAAAAAAATTTGTAATTAAATAGGGGAAAATAACATCACTAGGGTGAATTGCAAGGAATAATCCTAGACGTATGCCCCAGCAGGAAAACAGCCGGGGTGTCTTTGTACATAAACTGTAGGATCGTCTGGGGTTGTGACACCGATGTGCCTGCTCCTGAGCACACGGAGGGAAGGAGCTGGGGCTCGGCCCTTGTCCAGCTGGGTGAGCTCCACCAGGATGCCCGGGGGGCTCGGGGCAGCCCCCGGCTCCCTGCTCACCTCTCCTGCCTGCCCTGCTGACTCCGGAGGTGCTGCGGTGTTGCCCCCAGATTGCTGCCCAGGGTCGAGGTTTGGGGAGGGAGAAGCGCCACGCTGTGTTTTTTCACGGGGAAGAACCCGGGGAAAGGGCCTGCACGATGCTCCATCCCTCTGAGCCGAGGCAAGGCAGCTGTCCCTGCCTCCGAGGCACTCTGCCAGCAGCTGGGGTCCCCGAGCAGGGCGCTGGTGCGGTCTTGGGACCCCTTCCAAGCCCAAACCCAACTCAATTAATGGGCTGCAGCATCATCGGGGCATTTCCAGCAGCTTCTGGCATCTAGGCAGGGCAGGGCAATGCCGTCCCGCAGCAGGTGATGGGTGGGTGAGGACAGGGATGTGCTCTGAGGGGGTCCCAGCCTCCTGCCCAGTGGGGCCGTTTTACACCTCCTCAGCACTTTCTGATGGCAGGGGAGCAGAGAAGCAGGGGATTTGGGTTTGGGGCAGCTGAGACCCTCCTGGGAAGCTGGAGGGGCTCCTGGTGGGACCCCCGGTGAGCCCAGCCTCGTGTGAGGTGGGGACAGGGACAGCTTTTATCCTGCAGCTGGAGCAAGCCCTGCTCTAATTACCTGCAGGGGCCCCCTCCGAGCAATTTAACCCAGAGGAGGGAGTGAGGCTATTACCGGATCAAAACAGCTCTCAGATGAAACATCAATCTGCAGCGCTTCCCCCCCCCACCCCCACTTCTTTCTTCTCCTACCTCGCTATAGATTAATGGCTAATCACTTGGTAATTACCACCCCAAGAGTCTTTCGGCCAGTTAGCTGACCTCACAGGGGACGGCAAGAAGCACATCACTGCCCTGAGGTGGCATTTTGGGGACAAGAGCACCAAGGGAGGGATGCCAAATGGCCCAGGGATGAGGAGGAGAGGAAAGGACCAGGGAGCCGTGGCGATGCACTACCCGCTATCCCCTCTTCTTCCTCCGAGCCCCCCGTTCTCCCGAGTCCCCTCATGGGCAATGGACAAGCCAAGGAGGCTACACCCCAAAATGACACCTCGAAGTGAGGGTAATAACTACTGGGAGCAGTCTGGGGGCTCTGCAATGCTGGGGAGCCAGCGCAAGGTGATTTTGCCAGATCAGCCCTGCCTGGGAGCACTGCAGGAGGTGGAAGAATCGCCGCTGGACCTCCGTGCAACATCCCCATATAATCTGTTACAGGGGGGTGGCAGAGATTTCATCCCCTGTGGGGGCTTGCTTGTGGGGTGCTCCTGCTGCTGGTGTGTGGGGGGGACACACGGGAAGGTCCGGCCGTGTTTTGGTAAGGGTCAGCCTTCAGGTTGAGGCGGACGCAGCGCTTTCTGCGGCGCGGGGCTGTTCTGCCAGCAGGCAGGAAGCATGCAGGGCTGGCAGGAACAGCAGCACGATTCCGGGGCAGCAATCGGATTTCTCCCTCCCGTACACCGCTAATGCAATAAAAGCGAGCTGCAAACCGCGGGTGGCTCGGGCTGAGCTCGATGCCGCCTGGCCCGAGCGCCGCACGCCCGAGGAAAGCACCGGAGGCCGCCTGAATCAGAGAGCTGACCTTGGCTCATCCGCGTGGGCCTGGCTCCGGCAGCCGCCCTCCCGCAGCAGGATCACCGCTGGATGCGAGGGAACAAAACCCAGCGGGTAAGGCAGGAGGAGAATCAGCCCCGCTATTTTTAGGTGTGCGTGGTAACACAGCTCGGAGAACTGGGCGGGGGGGGGCGGGGTTCTTTTCAAACAAAAGATTTATTTATACATCAAATTAAAAAACAAAACAACAAAATAAAAATTAAAAAAAAAGAAGAAGAGCGATAATCCCCAACCCAGTGAATCTGATTTGGATAAGGTCAGTGTCAGAGGGACCAGGAGCCTGGAGCCCCATTTACCCATGGAGCAGAGATAGCAGCAGTCCGAGCCCCCATCCCATCACAGGGGCCCGGGGGGGGGGAAGGAGGACGAGATCAATACCCCAGGCTCGCTCCCTCCTGCCCTATCTACCGAGGCTTTGCTGATCAGAGGGAGAGGATATCGGAAAAGTGGCAATCAATGCAGGCGAAGCAAGGGATCTGCGGGCTAGGGCTGCTGCTGGAAGAACTAAGAGCCGCCCGCATGCTCTGACCGAAAGAAAGAGGAAAAAAAAAATAAACAAAATCAAGTGTAAACACATGACAATTAAGTCTTAGTGGTATGATAAAAGCACGGGGCCTGTCCCAAAGCCCCTGCAGCACCGTGGCTGCAGCCCGGGGCTGGAGGCTGCAGGATGCGCGCCCGCAGCCAGAGCAGCAGAGAAGGGGCCGGCGCTGCTTCGAGCCATGGCAGGGGGGGAAAAAAATGTCAGCAATAAATACTCCTCGTCTTTCCTTTAAAAAGAACGCTCCAGCAAAGACGGAAAATGAAAAGGCAGGAGGTGATAAATGGGAGGAGGAAAATGGCAGCTCCGGTTCCCTGCCCTGCTATCAGCCCGCGCACCCGGGGCTGGTTTTGGGGGGCTTTCCTCCCCCTTTCTCTCCTCATTTTCCTTTTATTGAGTCATTAAAACCTGGGAGCGGGTCCCCCAGGCGTGCAGCGGGCGATGGGAACAGCACCCAGACCCCGCTGGGAACACCGTGCTCAGGAAGAAAAGTCCTTCCACCCGACAGGGGCACCTCTGTTTCCTTCGCCACGAGCTTCTCTGGCCTCTGTCCTGCGGACAGCCCGGCTGGCCCCCTCCCCGGGTGAAAACAAAGAAGAAGACGACAACATACAAACAAATTCCAGTGTTTCAGGGGTGTGGAAGCGGGAGGAGGAACCTCGGGGAGGGACGCGGGGCCGAAGGGCCCCCTGAGCTATGAAGACACGAACAGAGTGTAATATACAGGCTGGGCACCAGTCGTTAAAGCAAATAGTAACACCTACGCCACCGACCAATACAAACACCACAGAAGGGGACGAAAAAAGTCGTCGAGAGAAATTAAAAAGGCAAAACCAAAACCGAGAAAATAATTACCCGACCTCCCACCTCCCGGCCCGTCCCCCCCCGCCAAAAAAAAACCAAAACAAAACGAAACAAAAAACAATCCGTAAGCAAAGCTTTCCCCCCCCCCCCACCGTGTGTCCCCCCCCCCTCTCCCCACCCGCTCGCCGGAGCCTCCGAAGTCCGTGGGGGGCGTGCGGGGGGCGCGGGGGGGCCCCGCTGGGCTCGGCGGCGACGCGGGGGGAGCTGGCGGGCGCGTGTCTGCGTGCGGGCGCATGGCTGGAGCCAGGAGGCGAGCTACACGTACCACTCCTTTTTGGAAATGAAGGATCCGTCGTTCTGCGACACCATGTTCTCGGCGATGTCGAGCTGCTCGGGGTCGTACTGGAAGCCGAGTGTCCTTTCGTCGTAGGGCTCGGGGTGCGCCTCGCCCTCGTCCACCGTGAAGTAAGGCCGCTTGGCGTCCTCCTCGTACTTGTTGGGGCCGCCCAGCTTGCGCTCGCCTCCCGCGTCCTCGTCCTCGTCTTCGTAGGTGCTGCCGCCCAGCGGGCCCGGCTTCTTCTCGTCGTCCGAGTCGTCGGGGTACTGCAGGTTTTGGGCCATGGGGGGGTGATGCTGGGGGATGCCGGCCTTGCTGTAGCCGTTGCCGTACACGTGCTTCTTTGTGCTGTAGTCACCCTTGAAGGTGTGACGCCGGCGCCGGAGTACCACAAAGAGCACCACGGCCACCACCAGGACCAGCGAGACGCCTCCCACTATGCCCCCGATCACGGGGGTGGGGATGTTCGGCTGCACCACGGATTTGCGATCATCGATTGGAGACGGGGTGTAGGGAAATTCTGGGTAGGAAAAGACAGATGGAAGGGGGAACAGTGTCAAACCATGCGGAAACGCGCCCTCCCTCCATGCTCTCATTGCCTTTTTGTTTTGTTTAGGGGGGGTGGGTGGGGGGGGTGGGAAGATGAGGGTAAGGAACAGGGAAGGGAAAAAGCAGGGAAAGGGGAGAAGGGTGCGTCAGAGCAGGGGTCAGAGCGGGAGCTCTGCCCCAGCAAGGGGATGCGGCCATGCCGTGCCAAGCTCGCCAAGCTGCATGCAGGAGCCCAGCAGGCTGGAAGCGGCGTTTCCCTCCCCACCCTTCCCAGTTCCTCCAGGCGTGCTCGGATCCCACACCCCCAACGCCATCGCTCCGGGCGCTTTCCGTGTTGCGGGGAGGTTTCACGCGTACCGACAGCCCTGCGAGATGTTCCGGCGCGGGGAGCAGGACCCCAAACCCACCCAGCGGCGGGCACTGAGCGGCCGCGGTGCTCCGTGTCCCTCTTCTCGGCATCCCGGCCCTCCCTGAGCCCAACCCCGAGGGCAGCAGCACCTCGTTGCCCCCTCGCACACCCCACGGACACGCGGTGATGCTCGGGGTCGGGGCTGGCTGCCCGGCGGCGCAGGGACACCAACCTCCCCCCCTTCTGCTCCTGCGGCCGGCGCGGTGCCACTGCTCAAGCTAATCTTGTTCCGACAGACGCCCTGACCCGCTCATAAACAAACAAGGCTAAAAAAGAGAAGAAGAGAGATGGGAAAGCAGCTCCCTCCTCTTTTCACGCAGTTTGAGCCATGCTTTTGGCACAGATGGAGCCTGATCCAGGACGTCAGTCACTCTTCCCAGCCCTCCTTTGGTGCAGTCACAGCCCCTGCCCAAATTCTCCTCTCTTTCTCCAACTGCCCATCGAGCAGTGGTGTCCTGGGGGCTTCAAGCACCAAGTGGCTGTCTCTCTCCTTCACCTGCCTCTGAATTTCAGCAGCAATTTCGCACGGCTCCCTCCATGTCCCAGCCCTGTCTCCCAGCCCTGCTTGGAGCCACCAAGCCCTTATTGCTGCTCAGGACCCCGCCAGGCACCGAAGGACTTGCGACCTCAGCACGTCCTCTGCAAGAGCAGCCAGGATGGGCTGGGGAGGGGTTGAAAGAAAACAGATCCGAGGCAGAATCTGCTTTCTGTCCCCTCGTCACGGGCCCGTGGGAGTCCGCTGCTGGCAGCCAAGCTTCTGCATCAGGGCAGGAAATCCTGAACAAGGCAGAGCAGTGCAGGGAGCGGGCTGCCCTGCAGCACAAGTTGGCCCAGCCACGAAGGGAGAGGGGAGAAAAGAGTTTGCTTCCCCTCCGCAGAGGCAGTTCCAGAATCCAGCTGCGCATTTTGGACAAGGGTTCTGGATCCGAGCAATCGCCAGCCCGATCTTTTTTTGGCGCAAACGCTTTGCTCGTGCCTGAGAGCTGTTTCACCCCTGCCTTTCTTGAGACATCATCCCAACAACAGCATCGTGGTTTCCGCAGAGCCTCGAGCAGAGCCTCACGAGCCTGAAAGCAGGCGCAGAGCAGCACAGTGGGCAGAGCGGGCCGGGGGGGGAGCCAGGCAGATGGAAGGCTCCCTGCTGCAGCCAGAACAAGGAGAAAGATGCTGCGCAGGCAGGCGTCAGCATTTCTTTCCAAAGACAGCCCTCGGAGCAGGAGCGAGGGCATTGCATTTCAGCACGGGGAGCCGAGGCTGGGCTCTGGGAAGCCAGAACCACATGTTGCTTCGACAGAAGGCTTGTTGTAGCCAGCTGCTTAATGCAAAGCCTCTCTGCCGAGCCAGCAAGAAAATGTCACGTCCATCCCCTGCTAGTCCTGGCTGCCGAGGGCTCCGCTTCAACCACACGAGCATCCGCGCAGCACCCAGCCCTGCCCGTGCCAGCTGCCGCCCCAACCCTGCAGTCCCGTGGAGCCCAGTCCCCAAAGCCTGGAGCTGGAGGGGAGCAGGGAAAGGCCAGCGAGCTGGCCCAGACCCCGGGGACGATGCCAGTGATGTTTTCCTCCACCTGCAGCTCCGATCCGAAGCTCCACGCGCTCCTTCCCGAGGCGCCTGGCCCGTTTTTTTCCATCATGAGCCTGGTTATCAGTCCAGGTTGGAGGCACGAAACGAAAGGGCGAATGTTTTCCTACCTCTCCCGGATACATTTATTTTCTCCTGCCCTTTGTGCTGCCCGCCCCCGAGATAACGCTCGCCTACGTGCCACCCCCGTGCCAGGGCCACCGCCGCGGACACGCCAGGCAACGCGCCGCTCGCGGGCTGTCACACCTTCTTCGGCTGCACCTATTTTCTGCTCAGCTCCCGTCCCCGTCCTCCTCGCAGTGGCCCACTTCCCATGCCAGAGAAAACCGAACCAAACCGTGGGAAGAGAGGGATTAGAAAGACGGGAAGCCCGCAACCAAAATCACCCCTTTCTTCCCCAAACCGGTCCCCCTCCGTCGCCCACCCTCTGAGCCTGCGGGACCGAGGGGCTCAAGGGGCGCAGGGGGGGAGCGTGGCCAAGCCTGGCGGGGGGGGAAAGAGGGGTCAGAAATGGGTAAAAAAAAAGAGGAAAGAGTGATCCAGGGTGGGCCGAGGCGTGCCACCGCCGCTGGATGGCGGTGCAGACCACCGCTGCGTCCCTGCGCCCCTCTCCGTGGCCTCTGGGCGCCGGGCACCCTCCTCTGAGCTGCAAAGCCTCGGGTGAGCCGGGATGGGAGAGGGACCCTTGGGCGCCTCCGCCCTGCCACAAGGACACCGAGGGCACCGCCAGGCTCCTTCGTGGCTCGGGGTGCTGCTCTGCCAGCGCCACAGAGGGGAGGCAGGGGGCTGCCCACCCGCTTTGGTGCTCGGGGTGTAAAAGGAGAGCGCAAGCACGGGCCGGGGAGAGAGGGGGAAGTGTGGGAAAAGGATCCCCTTTTTTTTGTGTCCGAGGGGTGCGTGAAATTTTTGGAGACCGGTGCGATGCCTGAGCGTGCTGGGGGCCCCCACGTGCGAAATCCATTAGGAAGAGTCTGGAGAGAATTAAAGCCGCTGTGAAAAGCGGAGTGGGGAAACAGGAGACGGCGGAGCGCAGGGAGGGGGAACAAGCCGGGCTTTAATGCCAGCATAAAGAGCCTCCCCTCCTCCTGCTCACCCCTCCCAGCCCTAATAAAAACAGGGAGCGCTGTGTGAATAGGAATTAAAGCAGCAACACTATCTGCCCGCTGCCCGGCTCTGCCAGCTGTTGCTTTCAGCCCAGCTCCCTGTCCCTGTGCCAGCTCCCGCAGGGCTCGGGGCGGCAGCTGGGAGCGAGGAGGTTGGGGATCGCCCCGGGGCTTCGCTCCGGTTCCCTTTGATCCCTCCAGCGTCCTGCTCCTGCTCCTGCCTCCCCCGGGAGGGGGCTCGGGGGCTTCTCCCGCTGCTGGGAACTGGGAGCTGGCAGCACCCAGGGGCGCAGCGGCGCGGACGAAGCCGGCCGTCCCCAGCACCAGGGTGGCTTCAGAAAATACCTGTGTTAAAATCGCTCCTGTCTGTCAATGGCTGGTTTCCAGCACAAAAAGGGACCTATGCAGATCACGCCGCCCACCCATCCACCCCTCAGCTACGAATTTTTGAACCTGCCATCCAATTTGGGTACTATCTGGTGGAGAAGGAGCAGAATTATCCCCACCACACAGCTCTTGGAGAGATCCGAGGGGGGATCCCTGGCAGAGGTGGGACCTAAACCTCATTAGACATCAGAGAACCCACAGGGACAAGAGCCTGCTCCCACGGGCAGGAAGGGCCCTGATCAGAAAAAAAATAAATGTGTTTTTAGCCACCAGATTATTCTTCTACGACATGCAGGAAAGCCCTTTCAGAAGCCCTCCTGCTCACCGCACTGCTTGGATATTTTACAAGGTGCTGCTTCCTGTGGACACGTCTCTTGGTGAAGCCACAGCCCCATCCTCTTCCCTTTAATCATAAGGGCCGAGGAGAAACTCAGCACCAGGCGAGGTTCTCGCTGGAGCCAGAGGCATTGAGGAAAATGTCAAGCTCCATGAGAAATCACCTTTCGGATATGTGTCAGCCCAAGCTGCTCCTTGCACCGAGCTCCTCCGGAGGAAGGCTCTGGATTTCCTTCTGCCTTGCAGAGCCCCCCCCTGCTGCAGCAGCAGCTGGTAGGGGCGAGCAGCAGCTTTGGGGAGGAGCAGGAGCCCTAAAACCAGTGGGTTCCCAGCTCCCAGGTGGCACCAAGCAAACACAGTGGCTTCATTTTATTATTTTGAGGAGACAGATTGCTGGCGGCAACCCGTCCGTGCGAGCGCTGTCCACGCCAAATTACCCCAGGACTTTGACCCGTTCTGCTCATGAGTCACGACAGGGAGAAACCTCTGGACCTGCCCCAGCTCACACAGGGCTGGTTGCAGAACCTGGCGGCATCGCTGCCCTTTTCCTTCTCAGCATCCCACCTCCTCCTGGGGGGGTGCTGCCTTCCCGTCCCCGAGCAGGGCACTCCCGCTCTCCTCGTGCCTCAGTGGCGCGGGGAGGAGAGGAGGCAGAGGGGGGGGAGAACAAACCACTGGCGACTAATCCAGCAGTGCAGCAGCTGCCGCTGGCGTGTCAGAGTGTGACGGCTTTCAGGCCAGATGCCAGGCGAGCCTGAGGTTTTAATCTCCCCGCCAGGTCACCTACCGCTTGTCAATCAGGCGCCGCTCCCGCGGGGGCCCTTGGCACAGATGCCAGCAGACGGGGTGCAGCAGACACCGGCCGGAGGGTCGGCATCAGGCAGAGCCCCCCCAGCCGGCTGCCCTTAGCCCCCTGCCCTGCGACGTCCTGGCTGGAGCAGCCCCGGGTGCTGGGTGGTGGCTGGGCTGGGGTGCACCTGCTGGGGGACGGGGTGTGATGCTGCCCAGAGAGCGCTTTTTCTCGTGCTCGGAGCCCGTCACAACCCCACGGGCTGTTCGCTGTGACCTTGCTGTGCCGGGCTGGCTGCTGGTGTGTAAATAACTCCCAGCTGCGAGCTCCTGCAGCTCTCCCCCACCCACAGCCAGGGCTCCGGAGCTGCCCAAGAGCATGACGAGGCTGGCGCTGCCTGCACGGAGCAGCACGGAGCTCCGCACCGCTCTGCAGGGTGCACTGGAGCCCTGTCCCCTGCCGACGCGGGCTGCACCCACCAGCTCCAACCCTGCAGTTCTCCCCCGGCTTTGAAGCCTGCCTGCTGGAGAGGCGATGCTCTGACATCCCCCTGAAGCCAGGGCACGAGCTCACAGATGCCCCCAACCCGCACACCCACCCCACTGGCTAGGCACAGCCATGTGCCCGAGGGCCAGGGTGCACAATAATAGCATCACAGGGCAGCAAGCGCCAGCTCACACGTGCCCGTGCCCCGACGTTCACGCATGACTACACAGCAGGGCAGCCTCCCAGAAGGCGTGCAGCTTTTGGGGTTGCACACATCCGTGCACACGGATGGGACCTCCCCTCCAGGGCTGCCACACGCGTGTGCAAGCACGCAGGGCACGCGGGCAGCCCCGGGCAGTCCATACCCCCAGCCTTTTATTATGTCACCCAACCGGCCGTGAGAAATAGCTACATGTCACACTACGTGGCTCGGCCGCGACTGACAAAGGTCCTGCAAGGCAGGAGAAGCTATTACAGGAACAGATTGCAGGAATAAAATATTAAATTTCCACTTATCAATCCCTTTAATACGCTTCAAGTCGAACAGAAGCGTGCAGCCGTCTCCCCCCCCCCCGAAACGAATCGGGGCTGACCCAGCCCTGCTCCTCCTCCCGGGGGCTGGGATGGAGGATGCTGGGTCGGTGCTGCAGGTTTTTCTCTGCATCAACCTTCTGTGATTTTTTTGTGTGTTTTTTTTTTTGTGTTTTTTTTTTTTCTCCCCAGGCTGGCTGCTCACTAGATTGAACTCCGTTTATGGCATGCATCTCTTGAAAGATGTTTCGTGGTCCGCCGACAATCCCTAAATTGTCTGCCAGACCCAAACAAATGTACCTGTAATAGCTGAGAGAGGGTGGCCGAGCCCTCCCCACCACTGGCCTAATCGGTCCTGAGGGAGAGCTGGATAAACATATTCAGATCCAATGAATTATTAAAAGCGTGGTGGTTTTTATTTTATTTTTTTTTACACGGTGGAGCCCTGCCTTGGTGTGTTGGCTGCTCCCTGCTCCTAGCGGGGGGCTGCTGGTGCATCCCTCCGTCCCTCTTGTTCAACCTCAGCACCACAATTTGGATTTCGGGGAATAAACTGGGATTACAAACATCTACCTAACGTTATTCCCTAGGATACCCACCAGTGCCCGTTCTGCTTGCTGGTGCTGTGCTGGTTGAGCGTGAGAACGATGCTCTCTGCCTCTCCTCTGAAAACCACCAGGTGCCCGCGGTGTGCTGCTGTTGTGGGGCTGGCAGTTTGCAGAGCCCCAGGAACACGGCGCTCTGGTGGGCACCTCCAGCAGCTGGGTGGGTTTTGGCCATGACCTTGCTCTTTTCTGGGGGGTTTTGGGGCAGGGATGGGGCAGGGCAGGTGCTGCCCCACGTCCGTGCTCAGCAAAGAGCTCTGGCAGGCTGGTTCCTTCCCCCGGCACACAAAAATCCCCCTGAGAAAAGCATGTACCAGGAACAACTCGGCAGGCACGGATCCAGGACAGGAGGTGTGAATTAAAGGCCTGCCACAGTGATAATGATCATAAATAAATACTTCATAATTAGCATCTAATTAGCACATCCCATCCATTGACCTCCAAGCACTCGGATGGAGGAAGATTAGCCTGCTTCCCCCACGTCACAGCGAGGGGAAGGCAGCGGCGAGGGTGCCGGCCGCAGTGTCATGGCTGGTTGCAGGAGGTCAGCAGCCCAGTTCCCCCAGTTTCACCAGCTCAGCGCTCACCACTGCTGCCCCCCAGCCCCCCCCCGTGTACCCACAGCCCCGGGGGGCACAGCTCTGGAGCCCAAGCACCCGTAAATCCAGCGTGAGCCTGGCTAGCTTGTGCTGCCTGCTGCCTGGCCGTGGTCCCCTCAGGGACAGGGGGCACCCAGAGGAGCCCACCATGGAGCCCCTGCGCATCGCCCCAGAGACCAGGCAGGTGTCCTGGGCAGCTGTGGCAGGTGCTTGATCCCTCCTGTGCCTCCCTGAGAGCTCCTTTACCCACGGCAAGCCTTCCTGGTGCAAGAACTTATGGTCACTGCCCAGCTGCCACCTCCTGACCCAGTGCATCCATCACTCCTACTGCAAGCGGGGTGAAGCTGCTCGTTTTGGGCACCACCTTCTCCACCTGACATATCTGCATGCTTTTTTTTCCCCCTCCCGCGTCCACGCTGATTTGCAGCCTGTCAAATCCTTTCCCCCATCCCACAGGGCCCCGCACAGCACCACGTCCCACTGCCTGCCCCCAGGGGTGCTGCCCCTGGCACAGGGCAGCAAGCACACGGACAGAGGTGCACAGTTAAGAGCTCACCCGAGCTCTCTGCCATCAGAAACACCACGCACCCGACCAAACGACTCGCCCATCTCACGCTTTACTGCTTCAGTGGCAGCCTCTGTCCTCATCCCACTCCTTCCACCTTCCAGCAAACACGTCCCTGACACGGCTTCGCTCTTAACACGTCCAATGAGCCATCCGAGCCCAAAGCAGGAGATGAGGGGAACGAGACCGAGCGCGTCTTGGCGTAAGAAAGGAGAAGATGACGAGAGGAAAGGAGGAAAAAATCCAAGCGAACCCAGGAGAAAGCAAAGAGCCCCTGCTCCCTCTTCACCACGACTCTCCCCCCCTAGGGACACCGGGGGTTCAGACAGACACAAAGACGACATCGCTGGCTGCTGGTTGTCAGCAGCTCACCCCCACCTCCTCTCCCCACCTCCTCCTCCTCTTTCAGAGCACGCCGAGTGCTTTCCTACCTGTGACATTGACTTCCACCAAGCCCGACCGGGTCCCGATGGCGTTGGAGGCCTCGCAGATGTAGGTGCCGGCCACGCTGTAGGAGACGGGCCCTTTGAAGTAGATGGTGTTGTTCTGGATCTCCACGCTCCCGGGCAGCGTCCCGTTTGGCCTAGGGGAAGAGAAAGATCATGGCAGAGCCCGGAGGTGGTGCTCATAGGGCCAAGCAGCCCTGCAGGGGTGATGCTGCTTCTGCTCCTGCCCTTGGGCAGGTCTGGGTCCTGGAAAACAGCCGGCCACGTCCACGTAGTCAGGCTTAAAACCAAACCCTCGGGCCGAAGCGTTACAGGGCAAAGTCTGGGGTGTCTCCGGGGTAAATCCTTTGCGTGACGAGGATCGGCTCTGTACGGATCTTCTGTTCTCCCTCGTGATTACGAGAGAGACTGGAAATATTTGGGTCACATCTAGCCCCTTGGGTTTGGCTAATGGGATGCTGAGAGCTTTTAGTCCATGTTCTCCCCCTCCAGAACACAGACAGAGAGCCTTGAAGTGGCTCATCTCCCAGCACAATCCCCACGCAGGTGCAAGCGTGGGGTAAAACAGCCAGTGGATGGGTTTCTTTCAGGTAGCTCACCCCTAGCAGGCCCATCTTCAGGGTGTTTCTCCAGCCTTAACATCCCATTTGATGGAAAATACGGGAATGGGACACCAACCTAACCCTGCTTCACTCCAATTTCCTGCCCGTGTAACTCCCGGCTGATCAGCCGGTGTTAATTGTAACTCCAGCCCGAGTAAAGTGGTGCTAATTTACAGCCCTGCCATCGCTGGCCTGCCCGTGTCAGCAGAGTCAGAGGAGTGTGAAACTGGAATCATGCAAAGCTAAGTCTAGAGGTACACAGAATAAATGAACAAAGGCAGATAAAAATGAAAAAGCCTGTGTGTTAGGAAACGACACACATGGCCTGGTTATTCTTAATTACTGAAGCAAAGTAAAGTAATTACTTCTCTTAGGCAATTAAAAATTACTCAAGTAATTCTTTCCCCTCCTCCCAACAAAAATGTGCACATATTGTCAGCAATTTGTAAGAAACAAAAGCCAATAATGGGGCATAATTATATTTGCAAAGAAGTGCCTAAATGCACACGGGCAAATTTTACATGGCCATGTATACACATGGACACATACGTAGAGCAAACACCTGAGTCAGAAAAAGGGGCATTCCCCCCCATCACATCGAGCCAGGGATGCTGGTGGAGGAGCAGAGCAGCCTGATTTTGGTCCTCTGCCTGGGGGTGAATTAGGGCTCTGAGTTTACAAAGATAAGGGCACGCCGGGAAGCTGCTGTGGGGTGCTAAGGGAGGCTGGGGATGCTTCTATCAACTCCTCCCCAGGAAATGAGAGGAGAGGAAGCAGGGCCAGCCTTGCTCGCTCTCACCCTCTGCTTTCCTTGCCTCCTGCCTGCCCTCTCCTTACCTTCAGCTGCACTCCACCTTTCCTTTCCATCCTCTTTCAGGTCAATAATCCCATTTTCAGTCCTAACTGACCCAACAAGTGTGCCAAAGGGAGAGGCTGGGAAATTGGATCGAAGTGCTGTTGGGCTTAGAAACCTGTACTCTTTAATTCCGTGCTCTCCCTCTCTCCCTTCTTCTCCCCACAGGTCCTCCTCAAAGCCAAGTATTGATGCTCCCTCTGCCTCTTAGCTGTACATCAAGAAACCCTCACCAGGACAGCAAGTTAAAGACAGACAAATGGACACACAGCTCACGGAGAATTCACAGGAAAGCTTTTCTTTCCAGTGCTAAAAAAAATAAATCATCAACCCCACAAGCACAGAGGAACCAACTCAGTGCTTGGCTCAAAAATGCGAAGTTGCCACGAATTATTTCTGCCAGAGCTGAATTTATTCCCCCCCACAGCGTGCCAACCAGGTGTGGAAACGAAGCGCCAGAGCTGGTGATGCTGCGCCGTGCTCTGCCCCGACACCTGCATCCCCTGTTGTGCTTGAGCCCAGTCGGTAGCTAACCCTTTTTCCTGCCCTGGGCTACGTGAACATCACCGGGCTGAGAAATCTGGCAGCGGGTTGCCCCGTGCTTCTGCTCTCAGCCTGCCTTCAGCAAGGCTGCGGGGCAGGAGCTGGAGATGCTGGTGCTGCTGGCTGTGAGCTCCTGCTGCGGACAGCCTGGTGCCCAGGAGCCCAGCAAGAGCTCAGCCTTGCGTGAAAGAGCAGAACAAAGGGATGACTTGCCCGAAAGCTGAGAGAAAACCTGCCTCCTGTCCCCGGCTCCATCCCACAGGGCTCTCTTCAGCTCAGTCCTCCAGCCCTGTTGCACAGAGAGCCAGAGCCAGCATCTCCTCTGCCCCGGGTGCCTCAAGGTGTATCTCTGCCTCCAGCACCTGCCTGGCAACGCTGAGAGGAACCAGAGACCCCTCGGAGTTTAAATCAAGCTAGAAGAACCACCAGAGACAGCTGGGGATGAGAAGTAGAAAAAAAAAGGCAAGAAAAACAATCCTCTTCAGACCTGCATTGTGAGCAGTTTGATCTGGAAGCAAAATGAGAGAGAATATGCCTAGCTCCTTGCAAAGCCATTTTGAGAGCCTCTTTCCTGATGACAAATGCCAGATGAAAAGAAGAAAGGATCCATTTTATCTTTCTATTTTTTTAAAGCTACATAAGTGCTTGTAGAAAAGGAAAAGAGGGTGGGAGAACCACCTCAGGTTCCATCAATTCCCACCCGGCTCCCCGGGCATCCCCCGCTTGCTGCTCAGTCCCTTCAGTGTGCTCAGCCAAGAGCTGGAGCCCTGGAGGACGAGGAATTACTTCTGTTTAATGTCAGCTGCGTGGGGATGAGCGCTCCAAAGGGGAGCTCCTGTTCACAGCCAGGGCCGGTTCCAGGGAAAGGTTTTGTTGTTTTTTTTCCACATGCAGAGGAATTTTGTGCTATTTGTGCCCCTTTAAGGAAGGGAAATTTGTGTTGTTGTTTTTTTTTTTTTTTCACTTGTACTGAAGCACTCAGTGGTGCTGTGCCACATCTCAGATGCCTCACCAGTACAGAATATTACTGCAGTGGAAGGGTACTGGGAGGTTATGGGAGGTTATGCTGGGTGCTGAGCAAGCTCCAGCCCAGAGGCAGGGGGTCAGGATCCTCACCATTGTCCTTCCTCCCACCTCTGAACTGGAAGATGCTGGAGAAAACCCTGCTGGAAGGCAGGGGATGGGCTCTGCCTGTCCCACAGCAGTGGCTCAGCTAAAATCCAGTCCCTGCTGGCAGAAATATTCCAGGAAACCAGAACCAGCTTTCTGCAGGGGGGCAGCCCCAGCCACTGCAAGCATCCATCCCTCCTCTCCCAGGGGTGGGTTTCTCCTTGGAGTGGCACCGTGACAGCAAGGGGACAGGGAGCGGGCTGAGCAGGGGTGGCTGAGCCCCCTGCAGAGGCTCCTTGTCCCCGTTGGAAGGTGACATCTGGGGACAGCAGGAGCACTGCGGGTACTTACAGCTTCCACTCGTAGGTGTGAGCGGGGGGGTTGGCGTCAGACTTGCAGATCAGCTTTACATCCTTCCGATTGAGGAACCAGTTGCCATCGAAGCCCTCGATAGTGACTTCTGGCTCATCTGCAGCAGGGCAGAAAAGGTGGGGAAAGCAGGACGGGAAGGCAGAGGGAAGAGTTACGGGGAGGGAAGGGGAGAGAAGAGGGGGCAAGGAGAGAGAAAAAGGGAGGAACAAAGGGGCATGACAAAGGCAGCGAGGGAAAGAAGGTAGGAGAAAGGGAAAACATCATTATTCCAAGGGATCACTTCAATCTTCACCCTCCAGAAAAAAAAACAAGCAGCTCCCACTCCGACTCCTCCACCAGACCAGCACCATCCCTTCAGAAAACTCCTCTTTGGCCAGGTTTTATCACCCACCCCGGGCACCGATGCTGGATCTCTGCTCCCCGGCCCTGCCCCACTCACTTACACTGCACGTTGAGGGTCATGCTGTCGGTGAAGCGCTCCAGCTGGTAGTTGACCACGCACATGAGCTGCTGCCGGTGGGCTTCCCGGCTCGGCACCAGGCGGTACCGGCTGATCACCGTGATGGTGCCGTTGCTGTTCCGGATTTCCTGGAACTCCGCTTCCCCTTTGAGCTTGGTGTCCCAGGTGACGGTGCTGGGGGGCTTCCCGTTCGAGGAGGTGCACGTGGCCACCAGGATCTTCTCTGTCCTGCCAGCCTTGGCGATGAGGGGCCGCGTGGTGCCCTCCATCCGATTCGTGGGCTTGGCTGCAAGAAGTGCAAAGAAGGAGGAGGAGGAGGAGAAAAGGGTAAGAAGGGATGGTTAGAAAAGCAACGCTACCTTCTCTGCGACAACCCAAGAGACACCTAGCATCAATGAGCCTGTGACAGACCCTGTTGGGAATCCAGAACTGCCGCAAATTGCTAGCAGGAAAGACTGGTGGAGGTGCCCTGGATGTAGAGATACATGACAGAGGTTGGTCCTTTCCTGCCATAGGTTTTCAGCCCTGTTTCTACAAGAGAAACCCAAATTGGAGAGCAAATGAATCATGTAGACCTTGGGTGGGGTCTCTTCACTCACAACTCTAAGCTCTGCTTGTGCTCAGGGCCTCTCTGTTGTGTTTTCTCCCTGTTCCTTTGACAGACACAGGTGCATTAATTCACCACTCCCCTGGGGAACAGGTCACTCATATTGTGCCTGTGGTTAGTGGCAGGGGAGCTGAGGCCTGGAAGGAGGAGGAGATGTTCCCGAGACAGCTTGGTGAACCACCTACCCTGAGTTCCCAGCCCTTTATCTCTTTACAGTCACCTTGCAAGAGCATCAGAGGTGACACTGACACCCAGGATTCGCCTTCTCCCCAAGTCCCCAGGATGGGATCCTCAGGTCCCTCTAGACGTCTTTAACTGGAGAAAACAGTTTGCACCCCAAAGCCTGCCCAGTGTCTTACCCAGCACGGTGAGGTTCAGCTGACTTTCCCGGTTGCCGGTGGGGAACGTGGCGAACTCGCAGATGTACACCCCCTCATCCTCCAGCTCCAGCCGGGAGAGCTGAATGGTGCCGTCTTTGAAGGACGGGTTGCGGAAAGTCACCCGCTCTTTGTAGGGTGAGAGGATGGAGACCCCCATGGCCGGGTTGTAGATGGCCACATTCTGCTTGGTGCCGTTGGTGGCCTTCTGCCAAGTGACCTGCGTGATCTTCACATTGGGGAGCGGGTTGGTGAAGCTGCAGTGCAGGACCACGTCTGTCCCGATAAACCCCGAGACGGTGTCATTGACTAAGACAGTCTGAGCTTGCAGCCCTGCAACGACACGGAAAGACGTGAATATACACACGCTTCTTGGAGAAGGAGAAAAAAAAGAACAGCTCGTGGATACCGGGCCCGTGAACTCCTTTATTTATTCGCTCACTCCTTCTTGTCACGGCCGATACAAGAGCAGGCTATGGCTACAGGGTGGCAGCAACAACCTGCCTCCACCTGCAGCTCCTTTCCTGTTCGTAAGCACCTCCTGTCCCCACCACTGGTGCTCTGCCTCCACCATGACCAGCCCCAGTGCTCTGCAGCCTCCCTGGGGTTCGGGATCACCAAAAGGCACGAGGTTGGATCAGGAATAACTTCCCTTCCTTTTTGCCTTCAACCTTGGAAGGCTCTACATCAGTTATTGCAAGTTACACAGAACTTGTGTGTCTGTAGGCATACGAAGGCGCAGATATTTATCAGCACAGCATGTACTAACATATGCTAACACACACTCAGGCATCCATTTAATCCTATTGGAAGTGCACCAGTAATTAAATGAGCTGCAAAGACCGAGGCCTGGATTTGAAAGCAGCAACAGCTCCTGGAGAAGAGCAGATTTATGGCGGTGCCCATCCACCTTGCATGATCTATCCGCACGATCCGGATATTTTATATAGCCTTTTTTTTTCTTTTTTAACCCCAGAAGTGAGTGCGTTTAGGAGCCTTCCATCTTAATTCTGCAGCGGGAAGATGAAAGGTGCTTGGGAGAAGTGGTGGCTGGTGCTCACAACTGCTCTTCTGTCTCATTCGATTCCTCCCCTGCCAGATGGAGAAAAATGTCTCCCACCAGACTGACCCCGAAATTCATCTTTGGCTGCCACCGTGTCTTTCCCTAATCTGTATGTTTAGAGATAATGTGCTGGTAATTATACAGCCCGTATTTGTATGAGAAATACAATGGAGAAGCGAGGTGGTGAGAACAAGAAAAGCGGGTTCTGCTCACTCCTGGCACAATCCGGAATGGGATGTATGCTGGGAGACAGAGGGGAAAGGGAAGAAAGGGGTAAGAAGAAAAGAGAGATGTACAAAGAGGGAGGAACATGAAAGGGTAATGAAAGAAAGACTGGGGAAAGGGGAAGAAATGGAAGGCAGGAGAAACAGCACAGCATCTTCTAGCTGAGGGGATGGAGCATTTCTGGAGTCACCCCCACCATATACTTGCAGGGCACCAAAGGGCTCCCCGAGTACTAGGGCAGCGTGAACTCCCCGGTCCCAGTCCCCAGCACTGCTCCCTGTGCCTTCCCCACACGAACGTGGCCTCGAGTGGCTCCTTCCTGCAGCTTCCCACGCAGGCAGACGCACCTCATCTCACCCACAAACACCACTTTTACCTCTCTCCTTGCCATGCCGCCCCCTCCACGCCTGCTTGGCCCCCTTCCCACCTCAGCCCCCTTCCCATCTCAGCCCCCTTCCCACCTCGGCCTCTCCTCTCTCCCCTTCTCCTTCACGCCGAGCCCGTGACCCCGAGGACAAGCCTCAACAACCCAGCCCGGCCATGAGACGCCAGCAGCTGACCACAGTCAGCAGCAATTAAGCCCGAAACTCAGTCTCTGGAGCTTTGTGTGAACTTGCCCCCTTCCTGAGTCAAGCGCCAGTTGGCCCCACACCCTACCACGCCGGCTGGGTACTGAGGAATGCTTTTTTTCGGCACGGCGTACAGCCACAGCAAAGCACTGGTGCCCTCATGTGCCTGCATGCGTGAAGCCAGTGAGTCCTCGGAGACGTCAGGGGAGCTGCCAGGGCTGTACGATCCCCTTCCAGCCCAGCAAGGGCCATTTTGTGATGTGTGTCCCACCAGAAACCAGAGGGGAGGGATGTTCCTGCTCTGATGGAGTCACAGCTGGACCAGGCATCTCCGTGCCATCTCAGGCTCATGCCTCCAGAAGGCTCAGGTCTCCAGGAGGATGTCCAAGCATTAAGACACCGTAAGACCTTTCTGACACCAGCCCAACCTGCACCCCACGGGACATTTGGCTTACAACAGCCTCCCGATGAAACAGGGGCAGCGGGTGCAGATCAGGGCTGGGCTTGGGTACGCTGTGCTGGGATTTGGGGAAAGAACAGCTAAGAGTCTCCAGCTGGCTCTGCAGCATAAGCTGCTCCTTCTCCCCCGGGAGGTGAGAGGGCCTCTCGCCGAGTTGCCCACACCTGCGGAGCTGAGCCACAGCTCTGCCAAGCGGCCCGGCTCTGAAGCCCTCCGCGCCTGGCGAGGCGTGTGGGAGCTTGCCGCAGAGCAGAAGCAATCACGTAGCACAGGCCCTGGGAACAACCTGCGCCCGGCGCTGCGGTGTGCTCAGCACGCCCTCCTCCTCCCAGCGCTGGAGCTGAGCGGATTCATCAGCGCCGGTCCCCACCTCTTTTAGGGCCGGGGCCTCCGAGCGGGGCCTGCCTGGGGCTGGGGTGCTGGCGCCGCTGGCCCCGCTCCCACACGAGCTCCCTGACCCCCCACAGGCCCCAGCTGCTCGCTCTGAGCCAAGCTTTTGAAATCCCACTCCAAGAAGCCACGTTGGTGGTGGCCTCACGCTGTCAGAGCCAGGATGGACCCTGCAGAAGGACGGGAAGCCACCAGGTCCTGCTTGGAGGTGGCTTGCAGGGCCCTGCAGGACACCGTGGGCTTACGGAGTGGACAAAGGACACGGCTGTGCCATGCTTGAAGCCAAGGGGATGGCCACCAGCAGCGTGCCCCTTAATATATAGTCAGCCAGGCTGGCAGGGATGGGTGCGTAGCACACGAGAGGGGTCAACCCAACCCCTTGCTCATTATTACCATGCTCGTTTGTCTCTGCAAATTAACAAAAGCCCTTTCACAAAGCCAGTGGTTCTCCTTGACCTTGGGTGAGGAGCTCCCAGTTCTGACCTCCCCCTGCCATGGGATCCACGTGTTGGCACACACCGTACTGGGACACAAACTGGGGGAAAGGCAAACTTTAGGGCTGAGGACGCTCAACCAGAACGGTGCTGCAGAGCCTCCGCATCCCAGGTGCAAAGTGTCAGACTTTCGGCCGGGGAAAAAGCCGGTGCCAGCTGCAGACTGCCTGCCAAGGGCGCAGCGCTGCCAACGCCACGATTCAGGCCCTTACACGCAGCAGCTTTAACAAAAACACATTCCAAACTTTCTAGAGGCTTCAGGGGAAAAGGGGAAAAAAAAAAACAGTGAAGAAATAACAAACAAAAAAAAAAAGAATACAAACACCGTGCGGAAATCGCGTTTCCTTTCCAGGTGACTGAATAACTCACGGCTCTTTTGCAAGACGGGGTAAACTCCTCATGTGCTGCTCCTCCAAGCCTCCCATCGGGGGAAATAAGGCACCCATTGCTCTGCCCCACACCGCAGCAATAACACCCACACCCCAACAGGGACGGCGAGGAACGGGAACAGACGGAGGAAAGGGGTTTTGCAAGGTGCCGGAGCCGCTTCCCATGCTCCCCATCCTAAATCAGAAGCCAGAGGGCAAAGCGGGTGCTGTCATGCTCCTGGGAGCGTTCGTTTGCAAGGTGACTGAGCCGGGACGGCGGGTCCTCGCCCCGTTACACACTCAATAATTCATCAGGGTGAACGCATAGATTATTGATGGCACCGAGCGTGCAAGCCAGGGAGAGGAGGAGAAACTAAAATCCCTAATCAGCCCCTGGAGAGGCTCGAGCATATTAAGCAGGATGTGTGTGTGCATGTGCAGTGCTGGGGTTCTTCGCCTTGCTTTTTCTCTGCTGAATGATGTGTGTGGTCGACATGGCAGAGAAAAGGCTTGGGATACATCCTGCCGTTCCTATGCCAGATCTCCCGGTGCCCACCGATCCACTCCGACACCTCCCAGGGGCAGCCAGCACACAAGGAAGGATGAGCTGTATAGGTTGAAGCTTGCCGAGCTGCAATTTACTCATTAGTTTTTTGGTGGTGTGTTTTTTTTTGTTTCGTTTTGTTTTGTTTTTAAGGGCCAAAAGCAGTAAAAAAGGCCCAGCTGAGCGCCAAAGACATGTTGGTGCCAAGACCTCATTAGTGGAGACCTCTGGGATCCTACTCCTCCACCCTGGCTTCTGAAGTGGTTTGCGTTGCTGCCTTTCCCCACGATCCCAAGCCCAGATATTCACTAGGTCATGCAAGGCCTTGGGGGCTCCGTGCAGAGCTCAGGTGCCCTGCGGCACAGGCAGGGGGCTGGGAGCGAAGGTCTGGGCGCCCTGCGTGAGGTGGTGGTGTTCCCTTCGGTGCTCGGATCCTGAGAAAGAAACAAGGAACCTGCTGACCCTTGGGGCTTTGCAGAATTCAGCAGTGCCTTTCAGTGCCGAAAGGGGACCAGCGCCCAGCTGCTAAGTGGGATGCAAAGGCTAAGAGGCAGAGAGAGAAGCGGGAGAAAAGCCATGTGAAAGGTGCCAGTGGAGTCCTGCCATGATCAATAAGCAGTAAGTGCTCAGCCTGCTCAGGACACAAAGGTTTCGAGGCCACTAACTGCCATCGGGGCATTATCTCTCTCCTCCACCCAGCTGCACGTAACGCCACCATGCAGCAGAGGTGGCTGACTCAGCCAAGGCAGCTGGTGGCTCCTGAACCTTGAAACCTTTCCCCGAAGAGCCCAGGAGGTGCTGTTACGTGGACGCTCCCACACTTGCAAGACCTGGTTCCTGCTCCCGCGTATAGAAAGCTCTGGAACTGATCTCCAGGCATTAGTGAGCTCTGTCACAACAGCCAGCCTCCAATCAATGCCTCTTTGTTAAGCACCATGTGAACTCCACTCTGCTTTGCACAACCTTGCCTCGCTGAGCCTCTCGCTGATTTCTCTCTCTCCTGTTCCCTGATACTCATCTCACCCCGAGGGCATTGAAACAGCCCTTGGCAGCGGTGTGATGAGCCACCCTTTGGTGTGGCAATATCACGGCTGATGCAAATGTCAGAGGATCAGTCCTAATAGACTTTGCATCACTTAGAACTGAAGGGGATGTGGAGAAGGTCACAGCAGCTGGACCTCCCAGAAGGACAAGACGATGCCTTGTGCTGCCACCTACAAAAGACCCTGCAGCAAGCACCTGGCTTTGAGCTGGCCCCTTGCCCTGCACCTTGGTATGAGGGATGCTGCCCTAAACAGGGGCTCGCATGCCTCAGAGACACTTCAAGGAGATGTCCACAAGCTCCTCATGACGTTACAAATGGGTTGAAACAGGAACTCAGAACTTTCCAGCTGTTGGTAATGATTTTTTTTTTTCTCTCCTGGTATTTCTGAATTCCTGTTTCAAGTCCTCCCTATTTTTAAGTGGAGATCAAGGCCTGAGACGCAGCACGAAGGGCAGCATACGCCCAGCATCCAACAGCCTAAAGGAACATCACAGGTGCGTTAGGCAGGGTGGGAAATGGGAAAGAAAGATCCTAAAGCCCAGCAGGGGAATTTCAGGTGGCAGGAAGCAAAGGCTTGAGCTGGCGCTGGGCCAGGATGTTGGGGTTAAAAACCTTCCTTCTTGCCAGGGAGACCTGGTATGGGTTGCCAGGCGTATTCAGTATCCCGCTGCTCTTCCAGAAGAGGACAGAGCTCACCTTGCCCGCTTTGCTGATGACTTGCAGCTCAATACAAAGCAGGAGAGGTCTCCCTGCTGCACCTCCCGCAGCAGCACACCTCCCCTGCAGGTCTCCATCCCACACCGATCCAGCTCAGCCCCCTCTTACGTGCACCAAAGGGGTGAGGAGGGGAAGGCTGCCTTGCCCAGCACAGCGGGACGGGGCCTCGGAAAGGAGATGTGGGAAGATTGCAGCTCTGGGTGAGCCGGCTGCAGGTGAAAGGCTTGAGATAACTGATGGGGCAGGGGCACAGCGAGAGGAACTGCAAGCCCAAGCATCCCTGCCCTCAGCCACGAGCTGGGAGCTTTAGGGGAGTTGACAGGAGATGGCAGCGTGCACAATGGCCCATCGGGCTCTCACCCAAGCACCTTACAAAAACAAAAATAAAAATAAAAGAAGAAGAAGAAGAAAAAAGAATGAACGTGCTTGGTGCTGGCCTGAAAATGGGAAATGTGGGGCCTTGCACTCTGGGTCACTGGTTCACATCCAGAGCCAGCGCACAGCAGTGACAGCAGCAGTGTCACTGTCTGAGGCCAGTCGGAGGCTCGCACCCGGTGAGCTCTCTTGCCAGCCCTTCTCTGACTGCTGGGACGGGACAGTGGAGGTGCCTTTGGGATAACGCAGGGTTGCCCATGCAGCATTTTCTCTTTGGATAATGAGAGCACGAAGCAGCCTCGGGATCCCCTTGAATGATAGATCTTTCCCACGGGGTCTGATCCCCTGATGCTCCCCGCGTTCTCTGTTACGGTGTGGGAAGCCCAGTCATCGAGCCTTCACAAAGGCCCCAACCAAGACCAAAGCCACGCTTGTCCTGGGTGTTCTCTATACAGAGAGATGAAAGAAAAGCAGGCGCCGGGGTGAGACCAAGCAGATCAAACAGCGGCGAGGAGGGGGACTGCACCCCAGCCTCAGCTCCCAGTTCCTGCTGCCTGCGCTTCCCCCTTGCAAACAGCCCCGGCTGCAGCCGGCCTCCCACTGCTCCACCAGGGCTGCAACCCGGAGGAGTGGGAAGGCAACAACCATGCCTGCTTTGCTCCCGGCTTTTGCTCCTTGCCGTACCTTCCCCGACTTTCACACAGCTGCTTTGCTTCGCCCCCGAGACCAGGGGAGGGGAACATGCCCCGTGGCAGCAGCAGGGAGGCTGGCAGAGCAGGGCTCTGGCTGGAAGTGCTGACGCAGCGCTGGGAAAGGCCTTCCTGCAATAAAGCCGCCAAATCCCATGCTCAGCAACAAAGCACAAAGGCTCCTCAGTCACGGCGGAGGAGCCAGCCCCTGCCTCCCGCCCCGCCTCGCCAGCACGTCAGCTAATCCCTCGGCGGAGCCGCCGGTTCCCACACACCTGAGCAGCGCAGAGCCGCTGCCCCTCGCCGCTGCCTGCTGTGCACCAGCTCCCGGCCATGCAGCCCGTCCCTCCGGGCTTTTCGGGGCTGGACTCCGCTCCAGCTCCTTCCTCAGCTCTTTTCCCACCATGCGGTCTTGCTCATACCTGTCCGGTCCTTCTCCTCCCCTCGCGGCCTCGTGGGATGCCCCCCAGCTAAGGTGCATCTCCCTTCTGCCCCTGACCTGTCCCCATCACCGAGGAGACTCTCAAACTGGTCTGCAAGGCTTGCTTCCTTGCCTTGTCCTCTCTCTGTTTGAGCTTACAGACTTCCCACTCCTCCTGTGTCTCTCCACCATCATCACCTCACTTTCCTCTTCCCATCCCTTCCTCTGGAAGGGCACCAGTGAATGTGTCCAGGGTCACAAGTCGGTGCTGGGAAAAGCAGACAGGGGGCAGGCAGAGGCAAGGGTGGGCGCAGAGCAAGACCTCAAAGACCTTCGTCCCCAGAATCATCCCTTTTCTGTCAGCAAAATATAACCTGAGCTCCTCTTGCTTACCAACTCTGACCTGTAATCAAGACGGCAAATTGAGCCTGGGCATGCTTGATGGCCTGAGAAAGGGGACCAGATTCAGAGACAATGTCTAATGTGTCTACTTGGAGTTTGGGGGTGGAAGCAAGGTCGACAGAAAAGAACGACACAGACAGAAGAGTGAGTACAGGGGAGGGGAAAGAAGCTGAAGCCCTGAGTAGGGGAAAGCCAGTTCTGCTGAGACTGAAGGTCCTGAGACCTTATCCCGACGGACTGAGCCCCTAAAATGTGCATGAGTATTTTCTCTGCCTTGCATCTTCCTTGGTTTTCTGCAGTACCTCAGATGTTGCTCAAAGAGCCCCGGTCCGAGGCTAAATATTCTCCCTATTACAGCTCTCCAGGTGCCAAGGAGGAGGGATTTAATGAAGAGCTGTGAAGAGGGGATCAAGATAGCAACCCATAGAGAGTCTCATTTCCGAAATGGAGGAACTTGAGTCTGAAGAGACTTAATAATAAAAAATAAAAAATAAAACAAAAACAAAAATAAACTTGACGGCACAGAAGGAGAGAGCACGAAATCCTTCCCTCCCCGGGCTGCCAGCTCAGAGCAGGAAACCCGGCCCCGCTGGTGACTCACTCGCCTCCACAATGGGAACGCGACAAAGCCGAAACTCTGCTGACTCAGGTGTGACTCCAGCACAGGGGTTAGTGGCTGGCAGCCCCATTTTGGCTGCCCCCACCAGCCTCGTCCCCGGTTCCCTCTGTCCTGACTCGAACCAAACCTCTTCTATCAGCCGGGGAGGCGCCGGGTCACAGGGAATTGCAGCACGCACAAACCCTCCCTCCGGTCCTCTGGCCGAGGCATGGTGAAAAAAAGCAGCCCTGCCAAACCATGCTGGTGGTGACCAGGCCTGGAATTTCTGTGGAGGAGATCAAAACTCCTATTTGCTCTCCTACAGTTTAAAGGCTTGCTAACCAGGCACAGCTTTCTGACCCTGGTCTCGCTTTCCTCTTGTCTTTCCCCCCGTTATCCTCTGGGGATATAACGTATTGCTGGGTATCTCGCCAGCTCCTAAAGTTAAAGAGAAATACTTTCTACAATTGCACGTGGGAATGCTGTGCTTCGTGCTACTATAGTTTGCCCGAAGACAGAAGCAGTTCATTCTTTGTGTGACCAGACAAATGTGATACAAGTTCTAGTGGCTCACAAGCCATCAGAGCTGGCAAGAAACCTTTGCAAGCAGCATCAACACAAGCATGGCACCCCCCGATGCCCCGGACAGGCACCCTTCACCGGCTGCATGCCTGTGTCTTCTCTCATAATGTGTTTTCTCTTGCCCTAGAGATCTTTTCTGCAGGAAAGTGGAGGAGACTCAGACCTCCCAACTCTGTTTGGGTTGTTCGAGGACTCCTGCCCATGAACAATGGGCTGTGAAGAACAGCGTGTACGTGTAAACCAAACCCAGTGCCCGGCCTGACTGCCGGGCTGCTGCTGCTCCGACTTCTTATCACAAAGTCCCTGCATAGAGAAACAATTTTACCAATTCCTCCTTTTCCCGGATTTACAATCTCCGCAGCACTGTGACACCACGCTTCAGTCCTACCCCCGCCCCACCTGTAGGAATAACTCTGCATATTTATGGGCAGCCTTGCATCTTCAAAAGGCTTTTCAGACAGTAACTAATTAATCCTCCAGCACCCGAGAGGCAGGTAAGTATTATTACCCCTGCTTTCAGGGATGGGGAAATCAGAGGTGCTGAATGACAAAGAAATGTGCCCAAGGCCACCCAGGTAATCATTGGCAACCTCACCTCAATGGCTTTGGCTTGCTGTGGGCCTCTGCATATTCTGGTGACAATTCTCACCTGAGGAAGCAGGCACGGAGGCATTGCGGTAAGGCCTCCCGGCCCCACCTACAGCTCGTGCAAACCTCAGGTCACCTCGCTTTTATGGCTGGGGAAACTGAGGCACGGGCAGATGAGGTGGAAAACCTCTGCTGACAGAGCCTGGAAGAGAACCTAAGCATTATCCACATTAACAGCTATGTTAAAATTCCCCAAACCTGGCTTGAGTTTCTCCTGGCAATCAACAAATCCACGGCATTTTGTGTTAATGTGCCAGAAATGATGGGAGGCACCGAGACGGTTATGGTTGCTGTTAAGGTTGCAGCCCACATCGCCGCCTCCATCCAGGAGGATGCAGGAATGGCTGCTGAGCCTCAGAAAGGCCACACAGGTGGGGTTTGGGGGGAGCCTGCAGAGTTTCGGAGACAGGGGGCTGTAAACAAGGGGCAGGACCACCCATCAGAGGCAGCCCCTGCTGGTCTGGTGGGAGCAGCGAGGGTCAGAGCTGGTGGGAGGCCCCCCATGAGGGGTCATGCTCCCTGCCTCCTCCTGCCCCCCACACGGCCCCGGGATGTGGATTTGGGTTTTGGGAGAGGTAGATAAGTGGGACCAACACTGCCACGTCCACTCGTATCAGCCAGCGAGGGCTTATGGAGGCATTGCTCAGCCCAGAGCAGAGGGCAGGGCGGAGGGACAGAAGTCAGCGATCTCAGTGCAATGGGAAAGGCCAGAAATCCCCCGTGAAGAGAAACCCGGGACTTTTCCTGCCCTCATTATCCATCCCCTCCTCAGACAAGGTGGCTTTGTGCTTCCAGGTAGCCCAGGGGAGGAACTGAGCTGTGACGGAGCATTCAGGGAACTTGTTGCTAAATCAAATGGCTCGCAGGTGGCACGGCATGCTGTGTGTTCCGGGACTCACCGGGGCTCCTGCGGCCCCGGAGCGGAGATGTCCCTCCATGCACATCCCAGGAGCATCTCGGCTCCTCATCACCCCGACTCTGATGGATGCCTCAGCAAGTGGTGCTATTTTTTGGCTGATTTTCGGGGCCTCTCCCGGCACAGAGGAGGCTCAGTCTCACTTTTCCCCCCCCCCCCCAGTCTGGTGATGCTCGAGCAGGAAGGCCGGGATATCAGCAACAGGGACAGGAGCTGTGGGTAGCTACAAGGCTTGAATCTTGATGGCGTGCGTGAATCGCATATTTCCTCTAAATCTAAGTGTTCCTAATGTCTAAATTTATGATAGAGACAAGCCAGAACCAAAAAGCAATCACTTCCCCATAAAGATACATTAACAGTCGACAAGACGGGGCAAGCTGAGAGTACACATCCCATTCCCAGCCTCACTCTGGAGACACTAAGCCCAGGGACCGGGGGTTAAATAGCTCTGTCGGCCCTAATTGGCGTATTTCATTGCCGTTCAGAGTTCCTTCATGGACTCCTGTTCAATCTGCAGCAGCGCTGGGCTCCCTGCACCCTTCTCATGCAGAAACAGGCGGTGATCTGAGGGTGGCAGAGCTCTGGTGGATCGCCCACCCTACAAACCCCAGCGGGCGGCCGGGTGCTCGGTCCCAGCAGGGATAAGGGGCTGGTGGAGCGGCCACAGAAATGGGAAGCATGTGAAAAAGAGAAACTAGAGCTAGCGGAAAATTTTTCCAGCGCAGCATGTTTTTCTGATGGAAAGTGCCACTCGGTCCAAGCCAAAACTATCCGGTGGAACGTGCTGATTTTGACAGAACTCAAGTCAAAAACTAAAAAGCCTTTTGATAAGGTTGAAATGGTTTGTGCTAACCTTGGAACAGAATGTTTCCTTTTTTTTTTTTGTGGTGTTAGTTTTTCCCACTTTAAAACAAGTTTTCTTTTTCTCTTTTTGAAGGCTTATATTTATTTTAGGACAACTTCTTCCGGACTCTCATTCCTTTTCAATGGCAAAGCGCTGACCAGAACTGCAACCAGAATGAAATGCTTTGGTTGCAATGCCATGGGACGCTTTGGAGAAAAGCAGACCAACGTTTCCTTCAGGAATTTCATTTCTGCAGAAATTCTTGTACGTCCATTTGTTCTGAGGCAGAAACAAAGCTCAGTCTGAAACGCCAAGCATCCCCACATGCCAAGGTTGGTCACCTCCAGAGCTGACCTTCCCAAGAGCTCTCCTGCCCAAAGACAAGGCACCTCCTGCCTGCTGTGCATCTCGTCCCCTTTGGTCCCCACGGCCACCCTGAGACCCTGGCCCAGGCTAGGAGCCCCCTGGGGACCTTGGGTGTCCTGGCACGGCCGTGCCAGGCAGCCCAGCTCCCTGCTCCTCACCGACAGATCCGCTCCCACCCTCCACCTGCCTGGGGTGCCCACCTCCTCCTCTGTTTGCTGTTTGTGTTTTCCCACTTGCTAACAGCTGCACAGGAGACTGCTTAAGAGAATTCATGTTCTTTTCAGACTGGGGGGGGGGGAAAAAGAGGGGGAGAGAGAACCCAAAGCAGACTTGTACGTTTTTTTTTAGCAGACGTGGCAATACAGACACAGTTCCCGCAGAAAATCCTGCATTTCTTAAAGATAAACTTTGCCCCAAAAATGTCAGCCAGCTCTCCTGGTGGGAGGTAAATGAAAAAAAATTAAAAAAAATCCTGCACCTCTGGGGGTCTGAGCGAGGACAGACCCTCCCGGCACTGCTGTGATGGATTTCCCTGACCTGCCAGGTCCCACACTAGCTGAGGACCACCAGATGGCCACCACACAACTGGGGGGGGGCAAGGAGGGAATTAATCCCTATAGCACAAACCAAACCTGGGCTCCTAGTGCTCCCCAGAAGGGGACAAGCCTGCCCAGAGCTCCTCCTGGGGCTTCCCAACCTCCAGGCACGGCAGCTGGGCTTGAAATGCTCACAAGCTGTGCAGCAGCTCGGGTGTCCCTCGTTGGCCACCTCTGCTCTAGAGCAGCCACTGCTGGAGCTAACAGCTGCTAAGAAACATCCTCACTTGTTGCTATCTCCAAGGTGATAGAGAGAACACAGCTGGATGCCTGAATACCTAAAAAGACAGACGGAAGGATATAAATAGCCAAGAGAAAAAGAGGACAAAAAGTCCCATCTCCAACCTTGTAAAAAAAATGACCAGAATAGTAGTGGAGGAAGGCTTCCAGAAATAACCAGATGGGTATTGAATGAATGCAGATGAAAAATTTAAAAAATAGAAGAAGAGAAAGCAGGGAAAAGAGATCAAAGAAGGTTTCTTAATGTCTCTGAACTGTAATTCTCCCATCAGGGAAGAGAGCTAATGTCATCTGGATGCCACCACCAGTTCCTGGCAGTCAGGTACCCAGATACTGCAGAGGGGGGAGCGCTGGGAGAGGCAGTGGGAGAGAAAGATAAGCCTACAGATAAATGTCATTAACTCCTGTTAGCGCGTGTTAGGGAGTTCAAAGGGTCACTCCGGTGACGGTGGGAGTCCCATGGGCTGTGTTTGGCAGCAGAGGTTTGTTTACACAGACTCGGAAGGAGGCAAAGGTGGGGGGGAAGAGATGCCAGCTCTCACGGGGCCATGCAGAAATGGATTCGCTTGCTCGTTAGAAATAAGCCCGGCCACTGGAAAATGGCACAGCCACTTTGGGAGAAGGCTCCGCTTGTGCTCAGCAGCCTGGCTGACCCCAGCAAGGGGAACACCACCACTGCGAGGGGCAGCCTGTGCCCTGGCACTGCCCCCACACAGAAACCACCTGTGAAATGGCAAACAATTGCCAATTGTGGGGCTGGAGGCAACCTGAAGGGCCAAACCGGTGACATCCCCGAGGCTGCTTTCGTCCCCGTGGGCTACAGGAGCTCAGCAAGCACCAAGGCAAGGGCTGGCCTTTGGGCTGTGGATGTTGGACAGCCAAGGACTTGACAGGGCAGCAGTAGGAAGCCCGAGAGGAAGTTTACAGCTGGCCTCGGAAAAGTGAGCCTGGCCTGTCCTCCAAGAGCTTCCACGTCCCACAGGGAAGTGTAAGAGCTTATAGGCAAGCCCGCACAGGGCCCTGTGGGAGCCTGAACCTCGGGCCTGACAGCTCACTGGCGCAGTGTGAATCTGAAGTAATTGCACTGTTTGCTCTGGGAATACTCCAGATGCACTCGGCGTAACTGAGAAATAGACTCCACGCTCCCATTGCAGGACCTGAAAATCTTTGCCTCTTCCACATCCTTCTAGTTTTTCTTCTTTTTCTCTTTTTTTTTTCATATTTCTCTTTCCTTCCATTGCCCCTATTCCAGACAAAAAAAAAGGGGGTTTGAGTTTCTGCCCTCCCTCTCTCCAAGCCATCCCTGCATCCTCCAGACTTGCCCTGCAGCTAACGGGTGCTGTGCAGCAGACAATGAGCTCAGGGTCCCTTGGGCACGGAGGCACGTTCTCTGCCAGCAGCTGTTTGGGCTGCAGGGTTAAGCCGTTTTAATTACCTGGAAGCAGAGCCCCAGCCAAAGACTGGGCAGTGTGTAAAAGCAAGCCCTGCTGTCCCAGTGGGCTGGGATGGCTCAAGAAGGCTGCCTGCTGATCTCCGCTGAGATTAAATTCTTCTGAGAGAGCTGGCCCACGGCTTTATGGCAATGGGAACCTCCTTCCTGCACCCTGGGGTCTGCTGTTTGGTGTGGGGCAATGCTGTGACCCCAGAGAGGGACAACTGCAAAGCCCCAAGCCCGGTGCCTTCAGCAGGGTCTGAAGCTGCCTTTTTCCATTTGCAGCACTGCCGAGAGGCAGATCCCACTTTTCCAAGCCTGAGAGTTTTAAATCAGGACTGTGTCATCCCAGAAAGGGCCACTGCTGGGGCAGACACAGCACACACCATGGCAGGCACAGAAACCCCCAAAACTGCCACACAGCTTATGAAGAGTGGAATTTTTTGTCTTTCCAAAGGAAAGACAAATTAATAAGGGAAAAAAAAAAAAAAAAAGAAGAAGCCAGACGTGTCCTGAACTTCCCAGCCTGTCTGCTGTTTGTTGTTTGCTGGAGGTTCAAAGGGTTCTGGTCACCTTTCTGCCTCCTGGCTGCCTCTGCAGTCCCCGCTCCGGCTGGCACCAGGTGTGCAGGTTTTGGCCCAGCTGCTCTCGCACCGAGCAGGCTGCTGCCAGGACAAACACCCTCGCCGTGGCTCGGCGGGGCTGAAACAGGAGCCTGGGACTGAGCTGTGCCAGGGGAACCCCTTGGTCAAGCTCCCGTCGCCGCTGAGGGCTGCCGAAATTCAGATTTCTGCCACAGATTTCTGCTGCAGGCAGCCCAGGGGACGGAGCCAAGACAAGAGGGGCTGCGAGATGGAGAATACACCCCAGGGAAGTGCCCCTTCGGTGCCTGTTCAGACCAAATAAGCAAGGAGAGGCTGCGATCTCAAACCATCCCACAGACCTCCGGATCTGCCCCACAGACCCCATCTCATCCACCCCCAGGCTGCTCGCACCTCCGGGCTTCCTGTGCCTAGCTGAGCCCATCCGTCCCCATCCTGCCCGGCCCTTCCCAGCTCCCAGCAGCTCCCCGTGGTTTCTGTTCCCCCCCCCTCCAGGATCCCTGCCATCTCCCTGACAAGCCCGCAGCACACCCAAGTGAAAGACAAACGTGTTTGGGTGTGTTTATCTGCGGGCAGAGGGGAGGGATTTTTCCCAGGGGAGCCGGACGGGAGGCAGCGCTGGGCAAGGGGCATTTCCCTGCAGCTGAGTCACCCCGGCCACGGGAAGCCACACGAGGCCATGGCAGCGTTCCCCATCAGGAGCTCAAATAACCCCCACGTGGCCGGCTGCTCGGCAGGCTGTGTTTCCATCCCAGGGCTTGCAAATGCCCCGCTCCCCTCTCCGCTCTGCCCGCGCCCCCTCCCCAGGCACCCCGCAGAGCGGCTGATGGGGATGCGGCGATGTTACGGGGTGAACCTCTTCCCTCCCAGCCGCACGGACCCCACGCAGAGCTCCACGAGGAGCTGCTCCGGGCTCTCTGCCTCCTTCCCTTTCTCTCTCCACGCTTGCAGGAAAGCCTCAGCCTGGTCCCACGGGACACGGGGGGCTCCAGCACGCTGCCGTTCCTCCTTCCCTGCCACGCGGGGAGCCGCACCCTGACCCCTTCGAGCTCCGACTTGCTTTTCCAACTTGGACCGGTTCTGGGCAGGACGTGCTGGGGCCTGCCTCCTCCTCCCGGCCCTCTGAGCACAAACACGTAGGCAGCGAGGCACGCGGGATGCAGCTGCACACCGCGGGATCCAGCGCTAACGCTTTGGTGTGGAAAACGCCGAAATCCATGAGTCACCGGGATCCGGCAGGGCTCTCTTCCCTTCCCTCGCCCCATGGGACAGCCGTGGTCCCCGGGCAGCACGTGCCCCCCCTTCCTGATCCTATAACCAGCAGGAGCTCCTGGGGGGACAGATGCAGGGAGCGGGATCTCAGCCCCGGACCTCAGCTGCACGTAGCTGCTGGAGACGTCGGATCTCCAGCACGGCCAGGCGTCTGGCCTGGGGACAGGGGAAGGGGAGGCCCCCGTGCCATCTGCTGTCCCCAGAGGGCGAATTAGGTGGCGGAGATCCAGCCCTGGTGCTGGAGACGCCACCAGAGACAGGGGGGAGAGAGGAGGCTGGGAGCAGGAAGGACATTTAGGGGGAGAGGAGGCGCACGCAGCGTTGCGCCAGCTTTCAGGGCTTGGCACACGTTTCCCTGACTCGTGCAGAAATCCCCCCTCCAAGGCCATGTTCCCAAAGGGGCGAGAGCCACCGGGCACAGACAGCCCACCAGGGGCAGCCTGCCCCCGCTGCTCCCTCTCTGCCCCCTCGGTGGAGCTCAGGCTAGCGCGACACGATGCGTAATTAGGTTAATGAGCTAAGCACGGATTTTAATTGGGATTCCCTGATTTACTGGTCTATCTCCTCCTTTTGTTTTACCGCTGGTGAAGGTTCCTAAAAGCTGCCCTGGCTAATGGCTCTGATATCAGAAAGGTCTTACGGATCTTTAATTGTATTTAATCATCAAGGTAATTAATGATCCTTGAACAAAATGGAGATTGCATCTAGAGTAGCTCCAGTCTTGCCCTTCAGCGTCTGTTGTTGTCTGGGCAGAGGCATCCTGCAGACACACGGGAAGGGGGGTGAAAGAGACAAAGGGATGGGAGAGAGGGGAGGCATGGAAAAAGTGTTGGAAAATCAGGTGAAAAATGGAGAAAGGGCCGAATGGAGGAGAGGGAAGAGAAAGGGAACCAAACCTACCAAACCAAAGCTACCCGCAAAATGCCCAGCTCTCCATGGAGCGGCTTCGAGCTGCACAGAGGTCTCAGTGGGTAAAACAAGAAGGCAAGCAGGAGGCTTGGGCTCAGTAGCCTGGGCTACCAGAGAGCAGGACCTGCAAGCCCAGCATCTCCAGAGCCTGGAGCTCCTGGGGGTGTTTGGCCACCCCCACGCCCCCAACCCCTACATCCCCAACAGGCGCTCTGTGCTCAACCTCCATCACGTTTCTTCCCCTAAGACAGAACCACCTGTCTCAGCCGTTCTCCTTTTTCCGTCTCTGCTTCCCTCTGGCACCGTTTCACGCCCTTTTCTGCAGGAAGACATCTCCAAAGTTCAAAACCCTGGGAGGGAACTGGGGAGAGGGGGAGCAGCGGGCAGCAAGCTGCGGCACGTCCCCTCTCCCCAGCCCCAACCGTGCGACTCCGCTCCCCAGCGGGGCCGGCAGCCAACGGCCCCGTCTCTCCCAGAGCACAAACAAAGCCAGTCCGACCAGAAACTGGGCTGCCTGCTCTGACTTGCCCCAGAAATGCAGCTTCAGTCAGAAATGTCAGCAAGGAGGGCCACGGAGAGAGTCTCCGAGGCTTGGGGACCAAGGGCCACCAAGGACAGGGGCAGTGCAAAGCAGGCGGAGGTGTGTGTGGCCGTGCTGGCTGGCTGAGGAGCGTGTCCCAGCTCCTAGCTTAATGCCAAGGGATGGTTTAGGACAGGGAACCACTGTCCTCCCTGCTCCAGCCTCAGGGAGTGAGGCCAGGCTATGCTCAGCAGCTCTGGTGCAAGAAAGGAGGAGAGCTGCAAGCGTGGCATGGGAACCAGAGCAGGGACAGGCAGCGCCTGAGGGCACGGTGCTGTGCAGGGCTGTGCCAGTCCTCTGGAGGGGAGACATCCAGCTGCTGCAGCAGGATGCCCCCAAAAGCTTTCCTCCCTGATTCCTTCGGTGCTGGGCTCTCCGAAGCTGAGCGTGAGGGAAAAGCCCCGGCACGGTGCTGGAAGGAGCCCGGTGGGGCACCCACTGCAATTAGCCCCAGCGTGGCTGCAGCTGGGACCCGGGCGAGCTCTGGGAGCTGTGACCTGCAGAGAGGAGCTGGGGAGCTGGGCTCATGCTTCCACCTGGGCACACGCTGGGGTCACAGGCTCGGAGCAGCCTGGAGTCATGGCTGAGGGCAGGGGGCAGAGCTCAGAGGGACGGAAAGGCCAGCTCTTCCTGGAAACCCTGGGCCCCATTTCCATGAGAAAGGGCCATGCAGAGCTGGTCGGGACAGGGAACCTGCCCCTTCCCGCTCCAGAGCAGCCTCCTCGCCAGGCAGGTTTCAGCTTGCTTGGGCTGTCAGCTTGGCGGCTCTCACTCCTAGTGGTTTTTTCTCCTTTATTGCCTACGTATCCACCCCAGGGCTTGAGAAAAGGCAGCCTCCTTCTTTGCAGCATTAGCAAACGTGCCAATTTTCCCCACTTGGAATATTTCGTACACAGGCCCTTTTCTCCCACGCTCGCTCCCTCTCCACCCTCTCCATCCCGCACGGGGCTGTGGCTACCGCAGCAGCTTGGCAGGTGTGCGTTCAGGTGCTGGCTGCTCTCCCTGCTTCACCCCAACAAACCTGAGCCAGCCGGGATACCAGATGTGAAACCCAGGGTGGGACAGAGAGCCAGGAGCTGCAGGGGAAGGGGTGACACCCAGGGACGAGGGGCACGGAGCAAGCCAGCGCGATGCACGGAGGACAGAAACTAGGAGGAAGGTGCAGGCTGGCTGGTGCCTGACCACAGCGATGGGCTTCAGAAAGCGTGGCACTGCTGCAGGGAGAAAAGAAAGGGCTGGAAAACTGGGAAAGAGATCTGGTTACAGCCCTGCTGCCCTCCCTGCAGGCAGAGCAGGGTCTCTGTCTCCCTGCCACGGCTGATCCCGGCAGCCCCTGACCCTGGGAATGGCTAAGCTGATTGCAGCAGCAGCGAAGATCTGCATCAATCCTCTCCTCCCTCCCAGTGCGGAAGATCAGGCCGCCTGATTGTGTCATTTATTCCCCAGTAAACAAAGCAGCCAAAAGAGAAACCCAGCCCAGAAATGAGAAACCTTCCCGGGGATGCAGCTCGGCGGCGCGGGGCAGAGCGGGGCCGGGGCTTCCTGGTGCGAGCTCCTTTGTGCGGCAGCTGCCTTGGGCTGGAGCCCAGCACCTTCCTCTGCCTCCCTGCAAACCAAACGCTGCCCTCCCGGTGCTTCCCGTCCGCCTCGGCTCCTGCTCTGCCCTCCTGCTTCCCCAGCAAGAGGCGAGGGTGAGGCTGGAAGAGGGGTTCTGCAATGAACACTGCACCTCGACGCCTCCCAGGGTGTCCTCCCGGCGGTGCAGATGGTGGCCATCCTCCTGTCCCTCCACATTGATTAGAGCCACTGCTCCGGAGGAAAAAGCACGCTCAGCTCACAGCCCTCGTGCTGCAGGGCAGGAGCTAGGTCCAAAGCCAGTACCCGCAGAACTCAGTCTCCAGTCCTACAGTCTGCTACCCACTGGCTTGTTTCACATCCCGTAAGGAGACACTTGGCAAAGCCCACACACCCTGTTGGGACGCAGCACACCGTGTGGGGTGACCCAGGGAGCGAGCCCTGCTGCCCACCGGTCGCTCACACGCCAAGAAGATGGGAAGCAGGGAGCTGAGGATGCTCCCCTTGACCCCATCCCACTGCCGCAAGCCTTCCCTGCTGACGCTGCCTCGAAACGTCCGCACATCGTAAACACCAAGGCAAAGATGTCCAGCAACAAAAAGCACCACGAGAGCCTTTTCTAGCCACGGCTCTTCAAAGAGCCCGGCTGCCTTTGTTTGCTGCTGCCTGCTGAGGAAGGATCAGGCCCAAGGACCCTCGCAGAACACGGCGAGCTTGTTTGAAAACCGATCTCAGCCCCATTGCCTTCGCTTTTTTATAAAGTGGAAACGGAGCAAAAGGTCTTGAGGGATGCGGAAAAGTCACCGACTAGATACACAGCCTGCAGAACCTCCCCAAGACGCGGCGGAGCCTTTGAACCACTGTTCAAATAGGTTTTAAATGGAGTCCCAGGCCTCGACGCGCTGAAGGTGATGGAGAAGAAAATGAACCGAGCATTTTTGAAGGGACTGTGCACTGAGGACAAATGGCTTTTTCATTGATAACGCCGGGGGCTGAAGCCAAGGGATTCATCAGCATGTTTTGGCATCCCGAGGGACCGCAGGACTCTGCCCATCCTCACATTAAATCACACATTAACAGGAGCAGAAGCGAAAGGAGTGCGAGGCCTTCCAGCAGCTAGAAAATCCATGCAAGCTGCTGCCAGCAGCACCCGGGGACTTCAGCTTTTGGACCAACACCTCCTTTAGATGAACCGAGAGCTGTCCTCCTGGGGTGCAGACACCAGCCTGCAGCCACACCACTGGGTTTGGGCTCTCCCCTGCCCCACCACATCACCCCCAGTGGGCACAAGAAGCCAAAAAAGCAGCGATGGCTCAGCTCCTGCCCGCTTGTTCTTGCTCTAACTTATCCACAGCTTTCTCTGCCACCGTGCCCGGCCTGCCCAGGCTGCGTGCTTTGCTCTTCATTCCCCTCATGAAGCTCCTCTCAGCCTCTCCATCACTTTAATGTGGCTCCTGGGACTGAGTCACTGGCATGCGGGAACCCAGGCAAGGAGATGAATCTTGGAGAGACATTAATTAGTTCTGCCATATTCATAAATTAATAAATCTCTCATCTATTCTCCAGATTTAATTTCCCATCCCTGTGTTTTCCCTTCCTGTCACACAAACACTACTAAGAAATGGTGGAAGGCACAAGGGGCGGTCGAGGAGGCTTCACGAGGCTTGTACCCTGCAGAGCTCCTGAGCATCTCCAGAAAACGACACCAACCTGGGGAAATGCTCCTAGGCTTTGCAGGGGCAGAAAGGCGAAAGGAGAAGAAACCCTGCCCTCCCTGTAGAAAACTCTGCGTTTTTTTTTCCAGGGGCTGCCTCGCTGGAGAGCCCATGGCACTATAGCCTGGTCTTCCCAGAAGTGACACATCAAGTGCTGGCCTCCCGAAAATGTGTTAACCCGGACACCCCAAATCCCAAGTCACAAAGAGGAACAGCAGCTGCACTGAACCTCTTCCTCCCCCAGAGCCCCCTCGGCAGGGTGACTTCCTACCCCAATTTTCTAAGCAAAGCTCTGGGCTTTTTCCTTCTCCCTTTGCGAAATGCCCCTCTGAAAACCGACCCTGCGTGCGGATCACGTTTCTGACTCATCACTTAAAGATGAAGACCAGGCCGGTGCTCCCGTCCAGCCTTTGTAAAACGATGCTCGGCCTCTTCTGCCTCCCACCCCCAGCTGCCCAGGCGGAGGAAGAGCTAAGCCAGCTGTGTTTGCTTTCGGGGAGGAATTTGTGACCCCCAGGCTGATGCTGTAAGACCTGATGCTGCCCCCCACCTCAGCAAAGACGGGGGGGCTCAGGAGGAGCGTCCACGAGCAGCAGCAGGAAGGGGAGGATCCGCAACACCCCACCGTGGTCCATCAGCTCTTTTCCTTCCCGGAGGCACACACCCCACCTCGCAGCCCCTGTACTTCCCAGCCTCGCTCGCTGCTTCTTGCTGGCAAAAAGAGGCAGACAAAGTGAGGATTCTTGCCCCAAAAATAGGCGCCCAGACCAGGAACAAGAGCAGGGGCACATGCTGTGCACCAGGACATTTCCCTGGCGCAGACCCAGGGCAAAGCCAACGTTTTCCTCCCTCGTTGCTTCGGGAAAGCAGAGGCAACCCCCCCCAAGGACAGCGCGAACCCATTGTGCGGGCGGCGACCTATATTCTGGCCGCAAACAGCGGAAAAGCAACAACAAAAGGCAGCAGCCCTGCCCCCTGCCCCGCTCCCGGCAGATGTCTGCTGTCTGCTGGCTAATCCGCCGGGGTAGCCAGGCACCGAGCTCCCTCCTGCCTCGGTCAGCGGTGTCACGCTGCAGGAGGTCACGGCGGTTGGCCCCAATCCCTGATCCCACCCCCAATTCCCCTCCATAACCCCATCCCAATCCTCTTTCCTCATCCCATCCCCATCCTCTTCCTTATCCCCATCCCCACCTGCACCCCTGTCCCCATCCACAACCTCATTTCCCATCTCCATCCCTATTCTCTTCTCTTGCCCCATCCCCATCCACACCCCCATCTCCCATCCCCATCCCTATCCTCTTCCTCACCCCCATCCACACCCCCATCTCCCATCCCCATCCCCATCCTCTTCCCCATCCTAATCTCCCATCCCCATCCCCATCCCCATCCCCATCCTCTTCCTCATCCCCATCCCCATCTGCACCCCCATTCCCATTCTCTTCCTCTTCCTCATCCCCCCCATTTCCCATCCCATCCCCATTCCCCTCTCGCCCCATCCCGCTGCCGGATCCAGCCCCTCTCCCCACCACCATCCCTGAGCGTGGGGAGGGGGCTCAGCAGAGCCGGGGGAAGGGGGGGCCGGGCGGAGGGGGAGGTTTTATCATCTCGGCTCCTGCCATGAGCAGGAACAAAGCGATGGGGCCAGGAATGCAGAGCAACCAACAGCATTTCTATGCTAATGAGCGCTCCCAGTCAGATCCCGCCGCCTGTGGCAAATTGAAGTGAAAATCCAGGCTTGAAAGGACGCAACTTTAATGTCCGAGGAGCGTCGCTGGGCTCCAGCACCGATCCTGCTCCCTCGCTTTTATTTTTAATTGACTGCTACGAAGCCGGAGTACGCGTTCACCGTTCCGAACGGAACAGCTGCTGCAACCGAGAATCAGCACCGTAAAGGGCTAGCAGACAGATTTTGTGCTGTTGGCTCCCTGAACTCCATCTCCAAACCCCAGCGGCCTCCCCAGAACAAAGGATGCTCCGGCAGAGCCCAACCCTCGCCTCCCCTCGCGCCTGTGCGGAGGATGGGGCCGGATCCTGCACCACGTGTCCCCTGCATGCCGATGGACGGGGCCATGCGAGGCGGCAGGCGGGAGCAGACCTGTCCCGCGTGGCCTTCAGAACCCGCACAGGTTCTCAGCCGCTCCTCCTCTGACATCTCTACAGGACCTGGCACCCAGGACACCAGCAATATTTAGGGGAAAATGTAAAATCTGCCTTCAACTGCAGAATTCCCGCGCTTTGTCCGGTTAAGGGGACAAGCCACCGACTTGGTGGGGCTGCAAAGGGTGCGAGTATTCTCTTGCCTTCAGGAAATGCGCTCTGAAAACGCATTTTTCACATGCATTCACTGCATCTTTTACGGCCAGAACAACAGCTCAAAGAGACCATGGGTGCCAGACGCCGGAGCGTGGCATGGTCAGCTTGTCCCAGCCTTTCTAACAACAGTTGAAGCAGGCACTCGGTGCCTCTACCAGTGGTGAAAAAAACCTAAAGCCAGCATTGCATTCCCATTCCCTGCTCCCCGTCCTTGCAGCCACCCCCAGCAGTTGCCCCACTTGATCCAGCGCCGTGCTGCAGCCCCAGCTCCCCCTCTGCACCCACCGGCACGGCCGGCACCCAGCCTGCAGAAACAGCACCTGACACGGCGCTGCCCCCCGGGGCTGGGCTGCTGGCCTCCCTGACCTAACCCAGTCGCTGTTTTTTAGCAGGCACGGTGTTCCCATCAGCAGGAAGCAGAGCCGACGTGCCGGTGCTTGGTCCGCTCCCGCAAACAAACCGTGCCCTCCTACACAAGGCAAACACCAGCTGGCTAAGCCTTGGCTGTCCCGCTGCTCCTTCCCAGGGGCTGGTAATCCAGAGGCCTCGCGTTGCAAAACGTCCTGGAGATCTCCACGGATTGCCAAATTCCTAAAGCGAGCCCAAGTCAGGGTGGAAACGTTGCAAAGGGGAGCACGTGGGATCGCTGCACAGGGGTGCAGCAGCCAGCAGCTGGGCGCCAGCTCTGCCAGCGCGGCGCTGTGGGGTCTGGCGGCTCCCAGCACGGGCAGGGTTTGCCCCCGTCTCCCTGGAAAGAGGCTGTAGCTGGAGGTGAGCAGCACCTTTTGAGGGTTATTTTGCCAGCGTTTCTCCAAAAGAAGGGAGAAGAGGAGAAGAGAAGCTCCCCGGTGCCCGGGAGGGGCAGGATGCTGCAGCCAGGTCGCTGGGTGGTATCCTGCCTGCGGCACTGCCTTAGGCTCAGGGCTGGGGACAAGGAGAGCTGCTGGATGCTCCGCTCTGAATGCTACAGCTGCCACCTTCCAGGTTGGCAACAGGCCCCCGAAAAACCCGCGTGCCTCTTCTGTGGGCTGACCTTGGCCCGAAGGTGGCTTTTTGTGGGGAACGACCCAGATGGTCTGGCTGCGGAGTCCAGGGTGCTTCCAACCATAGGTGCCTGCTCAGTTCTGTCGGTGGCCAGAATTGCTAACGGGGGAATCAAAGCTCAGCTTTTCTCCCCCAGGAGCCTGCGGCAGGGTTTCTGCACTAATAGCTGTGAAGGGCCCGGCTGACTAACGCCACCAGAGCCAGAGGGAAGGCTCGCTGGGTCCTGTCCCTCCCACCTGCCTCCAACCATGCGAGCAGACCTGCAGTAAAACCCCGAGAAGGAGCAGGAGAAGGGACACAGCCCTTCTTTTTATAAATACTGCTTCTCACTGGGTGCCAGTCATTCCAGCCGCTCTGCCATTTGGTAAGGTGGGAACCGAGGTGTTTGGGAAAGCTGTCACCGAGCAGCGCGCTGCAGTCTGAGAATAACCCATCAATTAAAAGCTGACCCTGAGCTTTTTGGAACGGCTGGCCCTATCTGCCTAGCTCCGAAACCAGAAAAAGTGATTTTTGTGTGTCGCCGACCAACCGAATCCAGCTCCAGCCCTCTGATTAAATATTAACCGCTTCTTGCAGACCACAAGCAGGATCCACAGCTATTTATTGCTCCGAAGGCAGCTGCAGCAAGAAGCAAACCAAACAGAGCCAGCCGGGAACGAATGGTGTCGTCTCCACCGAGCCTCCCATGCGCGCCTGAGTCAGCGCGCAGCCAGGAGGCATTTCAGAGCACGTGTCACTGGGCGCAGCGCTGCTGCTGGGGGGGATCTCTGCTGGGAACGCGGGGCCAAGCCACCGACAGCCCCATCCAGGGCTGCTCACGTCAATGCTCTCCCCTCCGGACCCCGCTGCAGAGCTCTGCAGAGCCTGGGGAGCTAGCACGGCTTCGGGAGGCTGAGGCGCTGCTGCTTGGTTCAGCCCTTTTGTTCCCCCTGCAAAGGAGAGAGGCGGCCGTGGCTTGACAGTGATGTTTAGGGAGGTAAAAAGAGGTGAGCGTGGGGTGGTGGGAGCACGCCGAGCGGTGCTCAGCCAACAACCAGAGCGTGCAGCCGCAGGAACCCGTGCAGACGCCTTCCTGCAACGCTCGGCTTTGAGCAGGGGCAGCGGGGCCACAAGTGTGGGACGTGGGTGGGAGCCAAAGGCAAAGCCCCCAGGCCAGCACTGCCCATTTCGTGCACCCCCCTGCTCAAAGCCAGGCCGTGCCTGCAGCCCCGGCTCGCCCCGTGCCATCCGTGGCTAGGTGATGCTAACGCCGCCCGCTTGCTCCTTGCCATCCTTTGGAGGCTTCTCCCCGAGCTTCCTAGTGTCACCCGATGCCCCGGAGCAACAGGACAGAAGGTGACTGTTCCCCGTTTCATTTCTAATTATGATCAGAAATCAAAAAGCAGCTGTGCTCCTGCTTGGGCCCCGAGCCAGCCCCGGGGTCCCTCCCCCCAGTTTCACAGCCGTCCGCTCGGGTTTCTGATGCCCAGAGATCAAATAACCCATCACTCAGGGTAAGATATTATCCCCTATTACCAATTCAATGCAAACGGCTCTCCTCTTCCCCAGATTAAAAGCCAATTCAAGAACGCTGCTTTTCAAGGGGACAGGGAGGAGGTTTTTTTGTGTTTTCTTTTCCTTTTGGTCTCTGGCAAGGAGGCGATGTCCTGCCTAAGTGTTACCGAAGAGTTCAGATCGTATTGATTCTGCTCAGAATAGTTTGGGACTCCTGTCAGCAGAGGAAAAGAGAAACCCGGAAAGGCCAACAACAGAATCTCAACCACTCACGTCCTAAAATAGACAAAAAGGAAGAAATTTTACTTGCTGGAGGATCGATGGTGTTTGCTTAAGTCAGCAAGTGGTGTTTTGGGTTTCAGACCTGTCTCAGGGCAAGGAAGCTGTACTCTCAAGGTGAAGAGCAAGCTCATAAATCTGGGAGAAGCTTCCAGCCCAGAACATGCTGATTCCCCGCTGCAGGGAGGGCAGAGCCAGCAGGAAAAGGGCATTTGCTCTGCAAACAAGGAGCAGGATGAGCGCTTGTAAATCGCGGGTCCCGGGGGAGCAGGTGACATTCAGCCCTGCTGCAGGCCGATCTGGGACACGAGAGGAGGGAGGAAGGTGACTTTATGCCAGCTCTACACAGGGCTGGTTCTCTGCTTCCCACAGCAATTGCTGGGCCACCGAGGCTGTTTTCAGGGCCACAAGCTCGGCTCTGGCCCCAAGTGTCCCCTCCTGCCCCGGGAGCAGACAGGTCCAGGGACACGTCTAGTGGAAACCTTAAAGCCAGAGAAAATCCCCCGGCAGGGACCGCAGCCAGCACGGCAGGCCTCCAGCGCAAGGTACACAGCGGTAACTCACTTAATCGATCCCGTTTCCCTAGATTTAGTAAAAACAAACAAAAAGCCTCATCATCGAGAAGCCCCGGCTGCCTTTCCTGCCAGCATCTCACCCAGGTGGGGAGAGCTTCCCCGATACCTGCTGCCCCCCGCCTGGCTCATGGGCACAAGAAACCAGTCTCCCAGCCGCCGATCCCATTTACAGCCCTGCACTGGTCTCTTCCACAGGAATTTGGTTCAAAAAAAAGGCATTTAGCACAGCCGTCTGCTTCGGCGGGTAGGTAGGCGACCTGACGAGGTCCTCTGCAACCCGAATTACCTCCTGTTTCCATAAGGATGCTGAAGCGGCGCGCAAACATGTCTGTCTATCTGTCAATCTGTCACGTTGCGTTCGCCTCATTTTCGTCTGTCACACATTAGCCCGGATCTCACTGTCTACAAGCAGATAGTTATTTGTTGCTTCCTCTTTTGTTTGCTTTTTGAAGCCGTTTCCACTCGGATTATACCCAGCCACGCGCGGATACGCGCAGCCATATACAGACAGGGGCAGACCGGCCTCACTCTCTGCTCTGGGCTTATTTAATGCTAAAGACCAGGGGCAGCTCTGAGCAGGGACCCTGTGTGTAAAACCCCACGGCCACACTCTCCCCAGCCTCCTCCAGCTCCGCTTTCGCCTCCGGTGCCGGGGCAGAGCAGGCGGCCAGGCAGGGCGCAGCTCGCAGCCCGCTTGCCAGCACTTGCCCACCTGCAGACGTGTTCCCCTGCGACCGCAGGCTTTGCATGGCGAGAGGAGGGGCCCCAACGCAGCCCGGCACGCAGGAACCCCAAATCTTGCTCCCATCACCGGGGCTGAGCATGAGCAAGACACTGGAGACGTCCCCTGGCTCAGCACCGCACCGGTGGCTTCAAGCCTGGGGAGCCAGCGTGGATAGAAAGTGGTGGGGCAGGGACATTGCCATGGCTTGTAGGGGACAACGGGGCCCAAACGGCTGTTCCCTGGCTGTGTGCATGCTGATATTGTGCGTGTCGGGGAAGGGAGCAGGATGGGAGCAGCGGGGGGAGGCAGGGGCCGGGACGTGGGCTCCGTGGCTGGATCCCTCCCTCTCCCCTCTGTTTCCGCCCAGGAAAAGGAAGACTTCTCCCCGCCTGTGTTATTTTCCCGGCGTTCCCCCAACCACTGCTGCTGGTGAAACCCCATCTCAAAGCCTCCCCGTCACCACGGCAACGAGCCGAAAATGAACAGATGGTCCTGGGCGGCCGGAGCCCACCCCAGGGGGAGCAATGCGGGGCCGCGGCCGCACGCCTCTGGGACAGTGATGTGCCCACGGGGGGACTTGTGTTCTCCCTTCCCCGGGGGCAGGAACCCGCTGGGACCCACCACCCATGGATTCCCCATCCCATGGGGCGAGCTGGGTGCTGTCAGGCACGTGGAGCATCCCCCTGCCCTCCCCAGGCCTCGGCTGGGGGGATCACAGAGTGGGCAGACGCAGGGCTCAGCTGCCGCTGGATCTCCCCGATGGGTTCAGACTGGGATGGGTGACGACAAAACTGGGCTGCTAATCCCCCTGCGGATTACATGGGGGCACAGCATGGGGCTTCAGAACCACCGAACACCCAGACACTCTTGGAGATACCCCAAAATCCCAGACTATGTGCAGGAAGGTGCACGGCACATCCCCCCAGCAGGCGGGGAGGATGCACGGGGCCCAACGCTCCTCCCCGCACCACGCTGCTGCCTTTCCCGCGGCCCTGGCACGGGAACGGGGCTCCTGGCCTCAGGGGGGGCCCGTCCCGGCCCAACCGGCTCCCAGCCCACACCCGTGAGAAGAGCCGGAGCCCGTCCTGCCTCTCAGGTGTGGCCCTTCGCCTCCGGGCTCCCGCTGCTGCCAGCCTGGATGCGGCCGGGAGGAGGGAGCGGGAGGTGCTTGGCAGCCTCCAGGCTCGGATGGGGGCGTCTGCAGCACCCCCAGCTCCTTCCCAAGGGGTCCCCTGGGATTTGGGGTTTCTGCTCGGGGTCAGACCCCTTGGGATGCTGTGGTTGGTGGCACTCCGCATGTGCTCAGTGATGACAGCAGGTCCCCCCCCAGGCAGGCGCAGCGCTTCGCCCCAGCCAGCTTGGGAGGCCAGCGACAGAAATGGGTACAAACCCCAGGTGTTTGGGTTCCTCCGCCACCAGAACCCCACGCCCTTCCCAACAAAGAGCCAAACCCTGCCTCCCACGGCCAGCGGGCTCCCGGCCCTCTCACCGGGCTGGGCTGCAAGAGGGAAATGCGCAGCCACAGCCCCCAGCGGAGCACAGCGCAGGGCTGGCGTGCCGGCCCTGGAGCTGCTCCAGCCCTTTCTTCCCCAGCCCGGCAAGCCCTAAAACCCACAGCTCGTCTCTGCAGAACAGGTTCGGCACAGCAGCAGCCGTGCCAGCTTCCCACGCAGCAGCGCAGCCCAGCCTGCCCCGCACCCCCTGCCCCAATAGCCCTTCTCTCTCTTTTTTTTTTTTTCCTCCTTGCTCTCTTCCTGGATCAAAGCTGCCTCCCCTCCCCGCATTACAAACATTATTCGGCTCGGAGATAAGAAGCTCTCCAGCAGCTCTTTATTAATCCCACTGGAGGCAGGAAGAAGGCAGCGAGGAAGGACTCGGCGTGGCCAGGACAGAGACAAATGGCCCACAAAACACCTTTGCAGCAGAGAGGCATGTGTGGGTTTGCTGCTTCTTTTTTTTTTTTCCCAGCAGGTCTCATGGGAAGCACGGGTAATAATTAACAATTATCGAACTTTAAACTTTCCATACCTCTCTCTGTCCCGACCAGGCTTTTGTAATAACTCACCAGCGTGGAGCTCTGCCAGCCCGGTGTGTGGGGGCAGCAGGGGCAGGAGGGGGGCTGCAGCAGGGTGCTGCTCCCTTGCTTTTGCACCGAGCATCTTTGCACCCCTCGCCTACCATCAAACAGCCCCCCCAGGTCACGACTGCAAACCAGAAGCGACCCAAATGCAATGCTGGCGGGGTGGAAATCAGAAGGACTTTGAATGAAAGCAGGCAGGGAAACCAACGGACCATATCCACCCACCTCCGCAGCCCCAACCCACGCACCACGCACCCAGAAACTGCGCCTGGCCTTTGCCCTGGCGGAGTATTTGTACACCTACTGTGCCAAACAGTTCTAAAATCTCAATGTCTTCTAAAATCCCTGGGCAAGGAGCTGTGTGATCTCTTGCTGCTGGGGAAAATGGCAGAATAAAGGGGAGTCGCCTTCCCCCGTGCTTTTTAGATATCTCCTGCTCGAAGGGAGGCACGTGGGCACGGCGAGGCGCCCTGCAGATGCAGGGTAGGAGGCAAGGACAGCCAGCAGCAGCTTCGGACAAGGCAAGGCACACGGAGGCGAACGGAGCTAGCCAAGGATATTCCAGGGAGCTCGTGGCAAAGCCAAGAAATGCTGCCAGCCCTTCTGAGCTCAGCTTGCCTTTGCCATCACCTCCAGGCCAAGCTTTCCCTTGAAGGAAAAGCTGATTCACGCCCGGTGGAAATCGGCGTGAGGCAGCAGGTCCGCCCGCTGCCAGCGAGCACCAGGGGCCCGCAAGGATGCAAAATATACATATATCTAAAAAGAATGACTTTAGCCTCGTATCTCTGAGGTGAATTTAGAGCCTGTGTGAAGGTCTCGGATCGATAGCAGAGCTGCGAGCTGGAGCCCTCCCCGTAGCCGCAGACAGGGCACAGCTGAGGCAGCATCTGCACAGGCCTCCGCCAGCAGGCCTCGCTCCGACCTTGCCGGGTCGCCTTGAAGAGCAAGAGGGAAACTCCCCCTCCTTCCTTCCTCCCCCTTGCGAGCAGCTTTTGTTCCCCAGCACCATGAGGAGAGCGCTGACTTCACCCGGGGGGGCTCTGTCTGGAGGAGAGGCTGTGTGCGGACAAACCCCACGCCCGCCCAGCTGCCATCCTGCCCCGTGTGCAGCAAGTCCCACGGGGCTCAAGGCTATTTTGTAGCAGATTTTGAGGCGAAAGAAGCCCTAGGAAGAGTTCATCTACTGGGCTGGCTCTGGCATGATGGTCTAATACAGATATACCCAGCTTCCGTCCTGACATGGTGGCACGTGCACAGACCCCTGCCCAGGGACCTTTGCAAAACCTGTTGTGGGTTCTCCCCGTACAAAGTCGGGACCAGTACAGCTGCCAGGCTTTTTCCACGTTACCCCTGCTAATTGGAAATAGAGCAGGTAAACAGACCACAGCTTGCACTCTGTCTCCCCATCGCTTGTCATAATGCAACCAAAATCCCGCTCGCTCGCTCCTGAGCGCTCCCCAGGACGCTCCTCGCTGCCCTGTACGAGGCACCCAAGGGCTGCAGCCAGGTCGGGGAGCACCCACGGGGGCTGTGCCAAGCACTGGGCTGAGCCCCCGGCCCCACAACTCCCCCCTGCCTGCGGAGCCTGCCCAGCAAGCGGCCGCACACATCCCACACCGAAATCTCGGCCGATTTACAGAGCCAGGGTGATGCACAGCGGGCGATAGGCACAGCACCCATGATTTGTTGGTCATTATCAAATGGCATAACACAGGGCTGAATTACCCACACGAGGCAGGGATCGGCAGCCCGGACCTACTCGCCTCCCCAGAGCCTGGCCATAAACAAAACTTAAATAATTAGAGTGCTTGGGCGGAGATGCAGCCTCTAAGTATTCCTAGGCTCACGCAAATAAAGGAAATAAATTCTTGGAAGGTGCCAGGCTGGATGGGGCAGAGGGAGGCTCATTTTCCACATCACTTGAGAGCAGCCGTTATAAATCTCGCTGAAAGATGCACCTCCCCAGGCTAGCGATATTTTTAAACTCCGGGAGAGAGGGGAGAGAAATAATAAAAAAAAACAACAACACATTTTAGTATTTACACCACAGGCAAAAAGAGTATTTAAAAATCAGGATACATTTTTGAAAGTCTGTTCCTGCCATGCCAAGGAAGAAAGAAAGAATATTCTTTCTAGAGCGCGGTAACTGGAAAAATCAGCCCTGGAGAATTTGTGCCTGTCCATATCCCGCTCTTGTAGGCTGCGAAGTCGAATTCCCAGCAGGACTGGGGGCTGGGGGACCCTTCCCCGGGGCAGGGACCTTCTGCTGGATGTCGAGTGAAGGACGTGGCCCTGGAGCCGGCGCAGCCCTATGTGGTCTCCCCGTCCCAGCCCTGCTGCGTGGCAAGGCCACCTGGGCTCTGGGGCAGGGGAACACATGCGGCACCCTGCACTGAATCACCACGCTGGTTTCAATTTCTGGTGCTTTAATGTCCCTGCTGGTTAGTGTTTCCATCCCTGCACAGAGCAGGGAGCGGGGCCGGCTCCCTTTTGGGCAGCCGTCTAGGAAATCCCGTTGGTGGCCGGCTGAGTGCAGGTGGAGCAGCCCTGCATGGCCACAGGGAGACGCGGAAAGTCCTCAGCCTTGCTCTCTGGGTTCCTGAGGATAAACCAAACCTTGCTGGAGCATCCCCATCCTCTGCAACTGCTGCAGCGCTCCTCCTGCATAACTCAGCCCCTGATTGCCCCCCGGGTCCTCGGGCTCTGACAGCGTTCCCCTTTTTACGAGCTGTGCTCTGTGCAAGCCTCTCTCCTTCCCATCCCTCCCACCTCCTTCCAGGACTGCTGCCATCCTCCCAGGAGGATCCCATTCCGCCTGTATCAAAGGGATACACGAACACACCCATTAGACATCACAGCACCAAGCAAATCCCCAAACAAGCCGCCTCTCGAGATCAGAGCGCGCTGCAATCATCCCTCTGCAAGGAGATCCCACTAAGCCTTGCCCCGTCCCTGGGTTCCCGCTGAGGTAGGTTTGGCAAGCTCAGGCCCATCACCAGTAAAAGTCTGCACCAAACTTGCACCAGAGAGCTTCAGGCCTCGTGCAGGTCCCCTTTCAGCCCGCAGTGGACGTCCAGAGGCTGTCCTGCGTGGGGTGCCCTGCTGCAGGAGGGCAACGCTGCTGCCTGGGTCTCACGTTCCCATGCAGCAGGAGCTGAGCTGGGCAGTGCTGCAGGTGTCCCGAGCCATGGCAGCAAGTCCCCTCCTGTGAATACCCCCGGGGACCCAGGGGAAAAGCAGCACGGGGAGCCGGGAGCGCTGCCCACGGGCTGGACGTGCCCGCGCTGGGGCAAGCACCGGGGCAGAAGTGGTGCTTGCGTGTCGGTTCACGTGTTGGTGCACGAGTGCCTTTCATAACTGTGGCCTCAAAGGGAAAAGCCAGGAGGTTTTGTCTAAAGGCTTTCGTAAGAAACCATGTGCACTCTGACACAAGGAGTGGGGCACTTGGCTTTGAAGCCGTGACGATCGGTTTCCATCCCGGGCTCACTGGGACCACCCCATTTAGCCCCTAACCCCCAGGTCTCAGCCCTGAGATCCAAGAACATGAGCTCATTCCTCCAAAGCGAGATCCCCAGCTCCACCGGGGGGGGGGAAAAACACAGACTACAGCACCCAGCAGCACTGCCAGCAGAGCCCAGAGGGGTCCTTTATCCCATGGAAAACTGCGGCAGCTGATCCGAATTAGGAGATGGCAGGGATGCTGCTGTGCGACACGGCCCGGTCCCAAATGCCTATAAATGGGCACAGCCTCGCTTCCCCGCCGTGTCCCCGTGAAGCCGGTCGGTGCCGAGCCCCCGTGCCGGTGCCGCTGGTGATGGGAAGAGCTCGAGCAGCCCCAGCACCCACCAGCTTGTGCTGCTGTCCCCGCTGCGCTCCGCCAAACCATGACAGCCCCAAGCGATGCAGACCTTGGGTAGGGCGACACGGGCAGGAGCAGCGGCAATGCGAGGGCAGCCTGCGTGCTGGGAGCTCCTTGGAGCAGGGGAGATCTTTTTCCCGTGTGCACTTCCAGCCCCTGAACAGACTTTGATTATCCATGCTTAGCATTTCCTCCAGACTTAGCTCCCCCAGGCTACGCAGAGCATCCGCACGAGGGCTCTGGTGGGGATGCGACCTGGGGCTGGCCTACAAGGGGTCTCAGTGCTCATTACCTAACCCAGGAAAGTAAAAAAAAAACAAAACCATTATACACATCTCACCATGAATGAAGTAGCCATAAATTGAAGCAACTGAATTCCCCAGTGCAACCGGTGCGTTCCTGACTGCAGGACATTTAAGATGGTGGCACCAAGGCATCCCCCTGCCTGCCCTGGCGTTTACTCTGTGGGCATGCAGCACTCATCAGCCTGCAAAACAGCGGCTCTGGAGCTGGGAGAGCTGGGGCTGGTGCACACCAGCTCACCAGGACCACCTCTCTGTGCCTTGTCCCTACTTAGGGGAGCACGAGGAGAGGTCTCAAAGCAGGGGAACCTCCGGCAGCGCCGTGGGTTTGGGCTAGGGGGAAGCTGTGACGCCGCGGGGCGCTGATAGCTCAGCCAGCCCCGGACTCTGAGCTCCGGCAGTTTGTTCGGGCTGGGCAAGGACGGGCAGGGTTCATTCCGCCCTTGCTGCTTGCTCCTGCCCCGAGTGCCACCGTGTCTCACGCAGGCAGCATCGTGGTGAAATATTGAGCTGCTCGGCACAGAAATTGTGAGAAGACAGTGACGGAGATGCTGACCTTTCTCCTCACCTAGCCAGCTCTCTGTGTTTGCCTCCAGTAATCCCCGCTCATCGTATTAAACTCTCCCCTGGTCTATGACTTCTGCCCATCATGGACAGTTTGTAACCCCGGCTTTGCTAGGACACTCGGCACAACATCCTCTAATCAAAGGGCTCTGCTCGGGCTCTCCAGCCCTATCAGCCTCTTCTACATGTTAGCATCAAGTCCTTAGCCAGAGCTCTGCCCCCAGACCTCCTCCTCGGGCTGTCTCTCAGTGAAAAGGAGCAGTGAAACCCTTCCCAACAAACACACCTCTCGGTCCAGGGGCATCCTGCTGGCAGATAAGAACTGAAAGCCGTGTCTGTGTGATGTGGCCACAGATCCTCCACCGCAGCAGCCCGTGCCGGCCCCCCGACGAGGCTGGCTTTGCTCTCAGGTGGCCGCGGGGTGCTCGGTGCCAACACAGCTGCGCCTTTGTGCCCGGGGCCGCTCTCGCCTGTCCCCAGGGCTGGATGCTGGCCACCAGCTGCGGGCTGCACGGCCTCTCTGTCCTGCTCCTGCCTCCGAATGCCTCCCTCCGGCACAGGGGGAGGAAGGGATCTTCCAAGGGAAAGGAAAAACAGGCTCGAGCTCGGTGCAATTACGGGGTTTTCCCAGGTAGGGAGAGAAGCTCTGAGAAGAGAGATGGAGGCAGAGTCCTCGTGGCTAACCAGGCTTGGGAGCACCTTCTGTCTCCCAGCCAGGTGGCCCATCTGGTACCTGCCGCTGCTGCGAGGCAGTGATGTGATTTGTGGGCCTGTCCCTCGCATTCCTGCACGGTCGGGAGCAGACGGAGCCACTTCGCCATCTCCCGCAGTCGGCAAGGCACACGGCCAGCCCTGTGCGGTGGTTTTCGGTCACCTCCTTCAGCACCTTCCCTTCCAGAGCAGGGGAATGGAGACGAGGAAGGTTCAGCAGGCTGGGTCCAGCCCCAGCACGCCACGGAGAAGCCAAAGGGACCAAAGCTGGCCAGGCTCCCCCCAAACCTGTGCCACGTGGGGCACGAGCAGCCTGGGACGGGCACACAGCAGGGACTGCGGCTCATGCTCCCCCTCTCACACCAGCAGCTGCTGCTCGTCTGCCTCGGGACTGCTGCAGAAACCGGAGCTGCTGCAGCTTTTACCACACCAGCCTGTGTTTAAAGCTGCATCAGCCCCAGGGGTGGGGAGATGCAGTGAATGGACAGCAGTGCCTTCAGCTCCTTGGGTGCCCATGGAGGCAGGGACAGGCAGAAACGGCAGCGGAGGGCATTAACGTGACTCGGTGCTGGGAACGACAGCTCCTGAACCTGCAGCTTTCACTTCCCTCCTGTAAGCGCGGGACGGGGTGGGAAGGCAGGACTCGAAACCCGGCATGGTGAAAGGCCAGAGCAGTGCCTGTCTGCCTGCCCGGGGGTTTAATTTGCAGATCAGGCAGAACTGTCCTTCCTCCTACAGACAACACTTCTGCATTTGGGCAGCTTGGGCAGGAGTTCCTCCTCTGTCACGGATTCCCCATGGAAGCAGGCTGGTTTGGATGCTCGGTGCGTCACCTTCACCCGGCCTGAACCTCCCCTGGGAGAAGCCGAGGAAACCGAAAGGCCGGGAGGGTGCCTGCAGCCCAACAGCAGCCGGGGGGGAAGCAGAGGAAGGCTTCACGGGAGGCTTCGTGCTTTAAACAAACGTTCACCTGCAACATCGATCCGGGTCCGGGAGCCCTCGGCGCAGAGCTCTGAATTCTCAGTGCTGGGATGGCGAGGCTCTGGTAATTAACACCGGAGGTGTCTCACGTGCAAACCGGGTCCCAGCTCCAGCAGCTGGCGGCACCAGCTCGCCCTGCATCAGCGCTGCCCTCATTTAATGGCGTGGCTTTAAATGCAACATCTCCAGGGGCCGTGCAGGTCGCAGTCCCCGTGTCCCTCTCTTGCTTTTCGCACTGCTGCGCCTTGCTGGCCTCTGAAAATGACAGCGAGGGCCACGGCAACCTTGAGCAATGATGTTGCAAGATGCAGACCTCTTCTCAGAGGCCCTGAGGCCCGTGGCTGTCCATCCGAGGACCGAGCAGCTCCTCCCTGCAGCCTTCTGCTCTTCCCTGAAGTCCTTCTCCCGGGTGCTGTGCAGCTCCCCAGGGCACTGCCGGTGGGAAAGATCCTTCCCCTGGCTGGCGGCTGCTGTGCCCGCCTTGGGACAGGCTGTCCCCGCTGTCCCCAGCCTTAGCGGCCCGAGCAGAGGGCGCGGGGTGCCCAGGCCTGGGAAGCAGTTCAGGCCAACCGGCTCTTCTGGTTCCCTCCGTGATTCAGCTGAGGCGTGCGCGGTGCCCAGAGGATCCTTCGGGTGCCTCCCTGCGAGCTCGGCGTCGCGGCCGGCCCGGCTGCAGCCCAGAGGAGGGGCGATGCGAGGAGGGATGCGCCCGGCACCGCCAGCACCGGCACCTGGTCGGCCACCAGCTGGCTGCAAGCACCTGCCTGGCGCTAGCCGCGACGCGGGGCGATGTCAATTCACCGATTCGCTCACCAATTCACGCCGGGTGAGGACTCGCCGGGTCGGTTCCACTGCAGCGAGCCCGGGTTTAATGAGAAAACATCGGCAAAGGGCACTGCCTCGCTTCCTGGCATAGCCTGGTGTTGTCGTTTCGGAGTTTCAGGGGGACAGGAAAAGAAATAAAAACGAACAAAGCAAAGGCTGGACAAAACTTTGGTGACTTTTGGCCTTCTGGAAGCTGTTTTGGGTTATTAAAGAGTATCAGATGGACCAGATCCTGCAGCAGCACGCTGCGACTGCTGCCAGTGCCCCGAGAGCTGTCCCAGCTCCCCAAAGGAGCTCGCCCTGCACCTGCAGCCCCGTCTGACCCAGGGCCTGGGTCAGCCAGTGCCCCTTACGGGTGCCACGATGGAAAAAACCCCACGCCACAGCTTCCAACACCTCCCCAGCTCTCCCCCGCTGGGGATCTCAAAGCACTTCGCAGAGGAAGACTCGCAGGGCCCTGCCTGAGCCCGAGAGGTGGCCGGTGATGGCAGGCAGGAATTTGTCCCCAGCCAGAGGGGACAAAAACAGGGCCTCTGCTCCTCGTGGCTGCACCCCGGGCTGCACCGAGCTTCACGCGGGGATACACGGGTAGATTGTTAAGGCTCACAGAGCATAAATCTAACCACAAGTGTTCACAGCCTCTGACAATCAGCTGGCGGTGATCTTCCTTCCCCAGCACCCTACGGCTTTACCGCGGCCCCTGTTCGCTCTAACACCTTGCCACCCCGACCCCACAGCCATGGCTAGGGGTCCCAAGAGGGCAGGGAGGTAGACATGCATGGAAGGCTGCAGGAAGCCTGCTCCAAAACCCTTCTGGGTGACTGAGACGCCCGCATTGAGGACGATTTGTAAAGCAGATTTTTATAAGGGGCTCCTTACAGCTGCTACAGCGGCCAACTCCTATTTCCTTGTCAGCAACGTTGGCAGAGAGGGGAGGCGGTGTGCGTGGACGGGGACAAAATCAAATGGCATTGATCAGACGGGCACAAAAGGTTTTCCAGAAAGCCCGTGGTGTCTCCTGCCTTCTTCCCATCCTCCCGGGGCTAGGTCCCAAACAGCATTTTCCACAAAAAGTCCACAGCCACCAATTCACTTCTAGCAGAGAATCCTAAGTTAACCTCTCCCCTTCTCCTTGATGAGCAAGCCCGTCTGCGTTCGGAGCTCACATATGGCTTGTTATATATATATATATCATCCCCCCAGCTTCCTCCGGCACAACACACTGCCAAACCTGCCTCGGCGTGCCGTTCAGACCCGAACCTCAGCAAGGACCACCAGCACGGGGTGGCTTTGTGCAGCACCCAGCACCATAACGTGCCGCTCCCTCCTTGCGGCTCCGGGACACGCAAGCCCCCGAATGAATGGCAGGGATGAATGAACCGAGGCGTGACAGAGCGCCAGGCAGTCCACAGACGTGCTGCAGCCACCACCAAACTGGTCCAGCCGAGAGCGGCACCCACGCAGGCTGCAGGGCAGCCCGTGGTCCCCACGCATGGGGTCGGGAGGGATTTTTCCAGCCCTTGCCCTTTGCTTTGCACCCGGAGCTCCGGCAGAGCTGCCAGCGGGACAGGGTAGGACAAACTGCCGGGCTACCGCGGAGTGGCAGGAGGTGAGATTGTCTGAGTGCTGGCAGCACAGCCCCAACGACAGCCAGAAATAGAAGAGGTGGGGAGAAGAAGTCTCCTGTGGCAGGGCAAGGTGAAATGCCAGGCTCGTCCCCGAGCGCTGCCGGCGTCTCTCCTTGGTGGAAGCAATTCCTGCGGGGGTCTGGGGGAGGATAAACCCCTTCTGGCTAACCTGGCACGGTCACCGCGGCGTCACTGCAGCCCCAGCGTCTTTCCCAGGGCCGTGGGGAGGGTTTTGTGCGCGGGGCTGCCTGGTGGAGGGGCAGGAGGGAGGGAAGCCCCTGGGAGGAACTGCACGGAAAGTTCTGAGCCTCCTCCAGAGCTCAGCCAGGCACCTGCCTGGAGCCCAGAGGAGGCAGGGAGCCCGAGGCTGTCCCTTCCATCACCCCTTTTTGCAATGCACAGCAGATCCCTTTGTCCTGGCAGCACAGAAGCATTACCCAGACCGGGTTTCTCTTCATTCACCTTTCCCCTCTCACCAATCTGCCTTGTTTCTTGCCCAGCCAGCCCCCGTTTCACCTCTGCTTTCACCCATTTTCACCAGATCTCCCCCCGGCACTGCGCTCTGCCCACCTCCCGTGCCCGGGGCGATGCCACCTCCAGCTCTGCCAGCACCCACAGCCCCCGGGCCCTGGCGTTTGTCCTGGTGGCCGGCACTTTGCCTCACACCCTGCTACCAGCTCACAGCCCAGCCAGCCCAAAGAGAGGAGGAACAGAGGCAATGCCGCCCCTGTCCTCACCACAACTTCTTGCAGACACACGCTGTCCCTCGCCCCTGCCCCCGCTCCAGACCCAGCCACCCCCAGATTGCCTCGAAAAAGCAGACAAACGTCCTGTTTTCCCCTCCCAGCTCATTCACCAGCCCTGCAAACCCCGCTGCTGAGAGCTGGGCTGGAGCCCAGGGCAGCAGCGAGCCCTGGGTGGGGACACGACCCGAATCCTTGCCCACCTCCTCCTTCCCAACAACCCCAACCAGGCACGCCAAGCACAAAGCAAGCAGGGGAAGGTCTGAGACCTGGCAGCAGCCCAGCCCCTGTGCAAAAGGGCCCGTGGGAAGCATGTGTGATGAGGGAGGGGGCACTCCGGGGACGGCTGAACCCTCGCTGCCTCCTCCGGAAACATCTGGGCTCAGCACCCAGCCTCGTGGCTCCCTTCCCCGGGCTGCTGCGCCTCGCCAGCCGTTTGCTCGATCCCAAAAGCAAACAAAACCGCCTCGGCTCGCAGGGCTGGGGAGCCCGCTGCCTGCAGCTGCTTCCCAAACAAACCACCGCCTTGTTCCTCCCCACACCAAAGGGGGGGGGGAATCCGGCACCGACCCCTTCCCACCCCCGGGCAGATGCATCCACACCTGCTCCAGAGGCGCCCCCCAAAAAGCCTCTCCCGTCCTTCCCAGCACCCTTAATCCCCCCAAAACACCCCCAAAACCCCTCTGGGGGGGTTGCCCCCATCCCGCAGAGCCCCAGCCCAGAGCTGGGGGTTGGGGGTCCGGCCGGCAGCGGCTCACCTGGGGAGAGCGCGGCCGCCAGGATGCAAACTCCGATAGTCCACCAAGATGCAGGGCAACTTGTCCGCAGCTGTGAAGCCATGAGAGTTCCTTCCGAGAAATGGGCAAGGGGCGGTCTGGCAGCGTCGCTGGCCCCCCCTCCCCTCAGCCCTCCCCGCTGCTTAAAAAAAAAAAAAAAAAAAAAAAAAAGGGGGAAAATGGAGGTGCGGTGAGGGAGGCAGGAGAGCAGGCAGGAGGCTGGGGGGACCGGGGGGAGCTTGGCACATCCGCGGGGTCCCCGGGGGGCAGCGCGGTGCTTTCCTCCGGGGAGCGGGCACGTCCGAGGGGCTGGCCGGGAGGGGAGGGGAAATCCACCAAAAAAAAAAAAAGAAAAAAGGGGAGAGAAAAAAGGATGAAAAAAAAAAAAAGGAAAAGGTTAAAAGAGAGAAAAGGGTAAAGAAAGGAAAAGGGGGAAAAAAAGGAAAAAAGGTTAAAGGAAAAAGGAGAAAGGTTAAAAGAGAAAGGTTAAAAAAAAAGGAAAAGGGTTTAAGAAAGGGAAAAAGGTTAAAGGGAAAAGGAGAAAGGTTAAAACAGAAAGGAAAGCTAAAAAAATGAAAAGGGTTAAAGGAAAGGGGTTAAAAAAGCAAAAGGGTTATTAAAGGTGAAAAGCAAAAAGGGTTGAAAAGAGGGAAAAGGTAAGGAAAAAAAGGGGAAAAGGGTTAAAAGAAGAGGGAAAGGTTTAAGGGAAGAGGGAAAAGGGTTAGAAAAAGAGCAAAAGGTCAAAAATAAGAGGGAAAAGGTTAAAGTTAAGAGGGAAAAGGTAAAAAATAAAAGGGAAAAGGTTAAAAATAAGAGGAGAAAGATTGAAAATAAAAGGGAAAAGGCTTTAAACAAGGGGGGGGGGGAGGTTTAAAAAGAGCAAAAACCTTTTTAAAAAAGGCAAAAAGCTTCAAAAAAAAAAAAGACCGA